>JAJJMC010020524.1:0-19570 GCA_023531435.1 Papaver californicum | reverse complement strand
CCTCACATGCAGTCACACTATCACGTCTACACCATAGGGAAGGGACAGAGAAAATAATTCTCTGATAGTGTTTAATTTTTACCCGCCATAAATTAGTTGTCTCATTCAAAACCTTGATCTTGGGATCTCCAGTCAGCAAGGTTGAGTATCCTTCATGGCAAGTTTTAATTTATGAGCTTAAGTACCATCCCCCTTGATGCATTACTAACTATCTCCTTGGACAAGCCTTTCGTCAAAGGGTCCGCGATATTCTCCTTAGACCTCACAAAGTCAACAGAAATAACGCCAGTTGAGATTAATTGTTTTAGAGAATTGTGTATTTTCCTAATATGAATAGATTTTCCGTTATAGTTGTTTTTTTTTAGCATTAGCTATTGCAGCTTGACTATCACAATGTATAGATATAGCTGGCACAGGCCTATGTCAGAGAGGAATGTCTTCTAAAAAGCATCTTAGCCAAGCGGCTTCCTCTCATGCTTTATCTAACGCAATAAACTCGGATTCCATAGTGGATCGAGCGATACAGGTCTGTTTGGAACTCTTCCAAGACACTGATCCACAGCCTAGAGTGAATATGTATCCACTCGTAGACTTAGACTCCTCTGAGTCTGATATCCAGTTTGCATCACAGTATCCTTCAAGAACAACAGCGTATCTTTCATAACTCAAACGGTAGTTTAAAGTGTATTTAAGATACCTCAACACTCTGAAAAGTGCATCCCAATGCTCATGTCCCGGATTACAGGTATACCTACTTAGTCTACTCATAGCATAGGCAATGTCTGGTCTCGTGCAATTCATTAAATACATCAGACTTCCTATGACACGTGAATATTCAAGTTGCGAGACTCCATTGTCTTTGTTTTTCTTGAGTTTACAAGAAGGGTCAAACGGAGTACTTGCTGGTTTACTATCAAACTGGTTAAATTTCTTATGAACTGACTCAACATAATGAGATTGAATGAGACTGAATCCATTAGACTCCTTTTAATCTTCATCCCTAGGATTACATCAGCAGTACCTAAGTCTTTCATGTCAAAGTTCTCACTCAACATGTTCTTAGTGGAATTAATGATTTCTAAGATTGTACCTAGTATAAGCATATCATCAACATACAAGCATACAATCACACAGGCATCATTGACAGATTTAGTGTACACACATTTGTCAGCTTCATTTATTTTAAATCCACTAGAGAACATTACATGATCAAATTTTTCATGCCATTGTTTCGGTGCTTGTTTCAAGCCATATAAAGATTTTTTAAGTCTACACACTTTGTTTTATAACCCTTCACTACAAAACCTTCGGGTTGGTCCATATAAATTTTTTCATCTAATTCACCATTTAGGAACGCATTTTTTACATCCATTTGATGTATTTATAGGTTATAAATTGCAGCTATTGCAATTAGCATCCTAATGGAAGTAATTCTAGTGACAGGTGAATAAGTGTCAAAGAAATCTACACCTTCTATTTGTTTATAGCCCTTAGCTACTAGTCTAGCTTTATACTTTTCCACAGTTCCATCTACCTTACGTTTTCTCTTGAAGATCCATTTACAACCTATGGGTTTGCACCTTGGAGGTAAATATACTATCTCCCAGGTTTCATTCTGAACAATAGAATCCATCTCACTAATAGTGGATTCTTTCCACCATGGAGCTTCAGAAGAAGTCATGGCCTCTTTATAGGTTTGTGGATCAGTTTCAACTAAACAGGTTATGAAGTCTGGCCCAAAAGATTTTTCTACTCTAAGTCTTTTGCCTCTTCTAGGTTCATAAACAGGTTCATCTTCTTCTATAGTTAAAATATGGCTAGAAGAAGGGACATCTAGGGGATCATCACATATCATGCGAGATTCAGATTTCAACGGAAACATATTTTTAAAAAATGTAGGATCCCTAGATTCCATAATGGTGTTCACACCAATTTCTGAGTTGTCAGAACTCACAACCATAAACCTATAAGCAGTGGTGTGCTCGGGATATCCTATGAAGACACAATCAACTGTTTTAGGTCTTATTTTAGTCCTCTTAGGTGGAGGAATAGAGACCTTGGCTAAACACCCCCACACTTTGAGGTATCCATAAGAGGGTTGTTTTCTTTTCCATAATTCATACGGTGATTTGTCTTATCCTTTAAGGGGCACTCTGTTCAGGATATAGCAAGCTGAGAGGACGGCCTCCCCCCACAAATTCGCGGTAGTTCTGAACTGATTAACATGGCATTCATCATCTCCTTAAGGGTTCGGTTTTTCTATTCAGCCACTCCATTAGATTGTGGTGAATAAGGAGGAGTTACCTCATGAATAATGCCATATTGTGCACAAAAGTCTCCTATAGGGATTACATATTCACCCCCACGGTCAGATCTAATGGTTTTAGTTGTGGTGTTCAATTGGTTTTCTACTTCTAATTTATATAATTTAAATGCTTATAAAGCATCATCTTTTCCTTTAAGCAAGTATATATGACAGTATCTAGTACAGTCATCTATGAAAGTGACAAACCATTTTTTACCGCCTCTGGTTTGGATTGATTTCATATCAACTAAGTCTGTGTGAATTAACTCTAAGGGATTAGAATTTCTGTGGACATTTTTCTTAAAGGGCTTCTTTGCATATTTTGATTCTACACAAACTTCACATTTATGTTCATATTCCAAATTTAATTTTGGAATGCAGCCAGAGTTTGCCAATTTGTTCATTGAATTATAATTTACATGACAAAGTCTACCATGCCAGATATTCAATGAGACAACAACATAAGAAGAATCAATTTTATTAACTTCAACAGAGGTTAGAGATAATTTGTATAGGCCTTCAGCCTTATAGCCCTTTCCCACAAAATCCTTTCTCTTAGTGATAATCACTTTCCCAGACTCAAATACAATCTTAAATCCCTTATCATCTAGCACACCACTTGAAACGAGATTCTTGCAGATGTCTAGTACGTATAAAATTTCATTCAATGTGAGGATTTTCCCAGAAGAGAGCTTCAGCGAAATTTTTTCTTTTCCTGCAACCTGTGCTGCAGATGAATTACCCATATAGAGTTTTTCTCCTTCTCCTACCGTCTGATAGGAGGTGAACATGTCTTTACTTCCGGAGACATGTTTGGTAGCTCCAGAGTCTACCCACCAGTCTCTCACATTGGTAACTAAGTTAACCTCAGACACCGTGCCAGGAAACTCATTTTTACTACTTTCAACTAAATTTATATTTTTTTTCTTAAAATTCGCATCTTTGCGTTTTCTACAATGAATTGCCATATGGACAGACACACCGAAAACATAATATGCTCCCTTAATTTTACCAATAGCGGATTTTGGTTTTTGAAATGTACCTTTTCTTTGTGGGCCAGGCTTGCACTTGTTGTGGTCCAGAATTAGAGTAGAAAATTTATGTTCGAGAACTTGAGCTTTGTTTGACATGTCTCTTGCAGAAGAAACATTCTTGTCCTTTGAACACATTTATTCTTCAACTTGGATTTTCTTGCCCAATTCTACCATGAAAATTTCACCAGTTTCATGCCTTAGTCTTCTCTTGTATTCAGCCCAGGAATTTGGCAATTTTTCAATAACAGCAGAAACTTGAAATGTTTCGTCAATAAACATTCCTTCAGCAATTATTTCATTAATAATTTTTTGCAGCTCCAGAAACTGATCAACCACTGATTTATCATTCATCATTTTATATTCCAGAAAACGTGCAACCAGGTTTTTACTTCCTGTTGTTTCTGCTTCATATTTATCTTGTAGTGCAGTCCATAAATTGTAAGCATTAAAATTATCCTTAGCATTGTAAAAATCATATAAAGCATCTTCTAGGCAGTTTAAGTATGATTTTTGGACATATAATTACTTCTCTTCCAACTTTCTAAGTCCTGTAATTTTTCAGGTTCATTCAGAGACTCATCAAACGGCTTCAGAACCATATCATCTAGCATGTGGAAACTCAGGAAAAATAACATTTTTTACTGCCATCTCTTGAAGTCCTTTCCAGAAAATTTCTGAGGTCTGTCAACATCAGTCTTCACCATTGTTACAGAAGTAAAATTTTCAAATTAAACAATTATCGAATTAAGATTGTTGTAAAATATCCTGTAACAGAAAACAAACCAAACAGAAGCTTGAAAATAGTTAAGGGTTAGAAGAAACAGCAGCAGACTTCAGACAAACACACACACAGGAAGATGGAGTCGCATGTTCAACAGACTGCCCTTAACTCGATATTTGTCGGGTACACCTCTAGAAAGAGTGTTGCTATACCACTAGTGAGGATAAATCGAATCCAGGATAAAACCACCTGATACCAACCCGGCTAGCAAAAACTCGTTGGCCCGTTGCGAACTTAACAGCAGAATAAGAAAGAAAAAATTTATCTACGTGCTCAAAACAAAGCAGGAAGAGGGGAAAAGACGACAGGATAGTAGCTGCGTCTGGGGTGATTGAAAAATGAATTCTGTTTTTTCTTTTATAGGAGAAGAAGGCTTTTCATTTTTCAAACGGTAAGAAATATTTAATTCAAATAATTTAATTCAAAAACTTTAACTAAAAGATTTTTGAATTAATTTGATTTAATATCCATTAATATAAAACGGCAAAAATTATTTATTGCAATAATTTTAAAATCTAAAACCGTTGGATCTTTGATGGGTACACGTAAGCACTCGCAGGCACACGCCGAGGTCGCGCCAAAGCACAAGCAAGCTCCGCAAGCCCGCGCCCGCAGTGCTTTGCACCGAAGCACCGCACATGTGTGCATTTGCCCACTAGCCCATTCCTTAGTCCATATCCAATCCACCAGTTTTTTTTCCTTATATAGAACGTATGTGATAATTAGGATAGACTCCATCCTTGGTTTATCCCATACGGGATAAACCAAAGGTTTCTCATTCACATATAAGTAAAAAGTGGATTTGTTATTTCCACCCATAATATAGACTAGTGACACTTTGGTCTCATCCAGATAATTTTAGTAACAAAACAATTAAATTTAGAAATAAGCAATAAATTCACTTTTAATTCTAACAGGAGAAGGCAGTAGAATTGTTTGAATCCTTGAAGGTATTGGTATCTCTGATGTGTATATATATATAATATTCGATTCATGACTTGTCCCGAGCCGGCAAGTTGGAAGACGCAAGAAAACTATTTAATGAATTCCCTAGCAAAGCAGTAGTGCCTAATGTAGTAACATATAACACAGAGATTAATGTCCTCTTTCATAACAAGATATTAATAGAAGCTGAAAAACTAATCACTGAAATGGAAGAGAAGGGTTGCTTACCAAATCCTCGAACATATGATATTATCATTCAGGGGCTTCTAACAGAAAGGAGACTGACAATGCATTACATGTTCTACGGAAAATGCGTGTACAAGAATTTGTACCGGGTGGTTCTGTATTTTTCTTTTTAGTTAACACTCTCTAGGCAGATGAGCTAAAAAAATCTATAGTAGTTTATTTTTTGTGAAACATCGTAACTGTTGGCGTAACGTTGATAATCAGAATCTATACCAAGTACAACATTTTTGGTTCAATGTGAATCTAAACACCCAGCAAAGAGTTAAGATACCCAGTGACCAAACTGAGGGCAGAGAACGGCACCCACCTATGCTGTGGATAGAGGAGCTCACAGCATAACACATAACACATTCCTCTATTGCCGCAGTTGCCATGGTCTCAATCCCAGCTTTCAAAGGGTGTGCAGCTGAATGTCATAACTATGTACTCGAGTCCCATTGAATCTGAAGTTGAAGCTTTCTTTCTTGGGGTGAAGTTGCGCAGCATCTCAATTTAGAAGCTATAAATTCAAAAAAGATTGGTTATTCGAACAGAGAATGGATATCAACTAGGAGGCTAGAAGTGTTGTATACGGTATACCTGATCTGAGGTGTGACCAACTCAAACTTGTATATACCTTCACACTATAACTCTACTTGTCAGCAAGAGTATCAAGACATTCAAGACATTCAATGTTGTTAAAATAAAAATGAAGTGTTTACAAGATTGATGGGTTCAAATTTCTGGGTAAGTTTCTGCCATGATCAAATGAAATGAATTATCAGAAGTCCAGCCGGTGTTGGATGGGTTTCTTTGCATGCTTTGTTGTAATCATAACCTTGGTTTTGAAGTATGGTTGATGAAGGATAATGGAAAGAAAGATTCATGGACTAAAACTTAACAGTATCTCAAAACCAGCGTCACTTGAGATGCAATGGCAATTAAGGTGCTTGAGAAGGATCAAGCGGTTAAAAACTGGTAAGATTCTATTACAAGTTCACTACGGCGACATGAATGAGGCTAGAGAGGCTTTGGTTTCTATTATATATGACCCAACAAATGAAATGTATACGGTGTTGAAGCTTGATGAAGATATTTGGTCTTCAAACTCACTATCATCCTTCCACACTTATGTTAAGAGCTCGGTTTCACTTGACTCAGCTACGTATTCCGCCGGAACGCAACTCAATTTTTTTCAAAGCTGACCAGCTTCACACTGTGAGATAGAAAGGAAAAAGAGACCATTAATAATCTTTACTAGGATACTTCCTCTAAAGAAACACAGAAAGAGAACAGATTTACTAGGATACTTCCTCTAAAGAAACACAGAAAGAGAACAGATGACCATTTTGTTATTTCAACTATATTGCCAATAAGGCAAGACAACATTAGGTTTATGCATATGAGTGAAGCGTTATACAATTCACTACTTTTTCTAATAAGATAAGAGTTAGTTCTAAAGAGGCAGTCATTTGAATTTTCCAAATTCGGCCTAGTTAGGTTACTGCTACTGCTTTGTCCAGTGAACCTGCAAGGAAACAATTACTCAACTATTTACATTTGATTGCTAAGCTTAGCCAGTGCAAGTGTGTTGGTTCAAAAATTTGAGGCCTTAGAAACCAGAGAGTACAAGATTGTGTTGTGCAACTTCATAGATCTACATCTCCAAATTAACTTACACAACTAACTTACGCTCTCTTAACAACTGAATCTAACCTATCAGTAAAACTGAAAAGGCAAAAATGCATAAGACTATAAGGGACAAAGCTACTCAAGCAGACGAATTTTTAGCAAATTATGATAAATTAACATGTTAAGGAAAATCAGAAAATACCTTACCTTGCATGGTCCTCAAACAAGTCTCAAGTCTCCAAGTTTCAATTCTTCTTTATCAAAATGCCTTACCTTGCATGTCGCTCGACCAAAACTATGTCGCAATGAATATCCTTCCAAAGTTGAAAGTTTGAAAGGTGAATTTGATGGTTTGTTATATGCATAGTGGGTGTTTTTGGCCAAATTTGATGTCTTGAGAGATGCATAGGACTTGGACAAAGAAGAAGTTACATACTTGCAAAAGAAAATGACCTAAAATACCTCTCTAAGGCTTGCGACTGTGTTCCTCTTACTGATACTCATAGATGAACCTCAAAATGCAGAGGGCAGATTAGCTAATGTTGGAAAAATGCATAAGAATAAGCTAAGGCTACGTAATAAGAGTAACACAAACTAATTGACAGTATCCAAGTAACTGTATGACTCATCAATCACTGCTAATAATATTTATTTGTCTGCCTTCACATGCTATACATAAATTGATAGGGTAATATCAAAGACACTAGCAATTCACAGAAAATCCAACCAATGAATCCTACAATAGTCTTTCGGTTTCTTAATTTGTGTCTATTTAAATGGAAGAAAAAAAAAACCACAAAAATTAGCAAAACCATCGTTAATGTTCCAAAATGTAATTCAGATAAGTCAACACTTAGAGAAATCAAAACGGGTTTCAATTGATTCTTATCCAAAAATTAAGACAATTGATTTCACTAACAAGACATTGGATTTGAAATTGATATACTACTACTTACATATATGAAACCTTAATCCCCAAATTGAAACAGCTAAAGCCTAAAAAAAACGATGATTAAGTAGTAGTGAATTTGGTAACAGCTTTAGTACCCTCAGAAACAGCATGTTTAGCCAATTCACCAGGAAGAACAAGATGAACAGCAGTTTGAATCTCCCTTGAAGTAATAGTTGGTTTCTGTATGCAGGTACAGATACACCTACCTGAACTGCTACCTGAAGACTAGGAGGTTACAACAAATCTGCACAACACATAGTCAAGAGTCAAGTCAGTAACAAACCATATTTATAGGAACTGCACCTGTAACCAATCCATGTAACCAGGAGTTTGTTACTCCATTCTTGTTGTATAAGTATCTAGTCTCTTTTCAATGAAATATATAACTTAACAATCTATCTACATGGTATCAGAGCCCTGATCCATCATCCTTTTTTTTTTTCCTTTTCTCTCTTTCTGCACATCAGCAATGGCTGACACAAACACCATCCTCAATACAAACCAAGCTAATCATCCCCTAGTGAGCATCAATGTTGCAGCACAAGCTCCTCTTAAGTTAAACACAACCAATTACATATCCTGGAAACTACAGTTTAAAACCCTTTTCACTGGTTATGATCTGTTGGGTTATGTAGATGGTTCTACACCCTGCCCACCCAAGACAATTACAACTGGAGATCAAACAACCACCAATCCAGCCTACACTGTATGGAATAGACAGGATCAACTCATTCTTAATGCTATAATAGCATCTTTAACACCAAACATGATACCTTTCATTGTAAATTCACAAACAGCAGAAGAAGCCTGGACAACCCTGGCAAACACATATGCCAAACCATCCAGGGGGAGAATCAAGCAACTTAAACATCAACTCAAGAATATTGAAAAGGGGTCTCTCACTGTCTCTGAGTTTATGCACATCATCAAGTCTAAAGCAGATGATCTAGCATTAGTAGGAGCAAAGCTAGATGATGAAGAAATCATTGACAAAATTCTTGATGGCCTCAATGATGACTATAAGGAACTGGTAAGGGCAGTGCAAGCCAGGGACAGCAACATTCCCTTTGTTGAACTACATGAAAAGCTGCTGAATTTTGAAGCAACCCTGCAGTCAAAAAAACCTGAACATCATCACTTTCCAATTACAATCAATGCCACATCCAGAGTCACCCCATCATGGCAATCATACCCAGCTCAGTCACACAGGAGTACCAACTACTTGCACCCACAGCAACATCAAAGATTCTACAGACCCCCCAGGTCTTTTCCAGGCAGATCACCTACTACAACAAATTCCAGACCTTTTCGAACATACCTTGGTCTCTGCCAGGTCTGCAGGGTCCAAGGACATACTGCCAAGAACTGTCCTTCTTTCAGAATGGTACCAGTAGAACAATCAACAACTACCCAACCCACACCTTGGCAGCCACAATCCAATTCCACAGCCACAAGACCATGCAGTCCTGCCTGGTTACTAGACAGTGGAGCATCACACCATGTTACCAAAGACCTTGACAACTTGTCATTGCACTCACCTTACCAAGGCCAAGATGACATCATGCTGGGAGATGGTTCTAATCTGCAAATCACACACACTGGTTCCATCTCTATACCAACTTCCTCTAATATGCTTAAGTTAGACAATGTCTTGTGTGTGCCAGAAATGAAAAAAAATCTAACATCAATTTCTCAGTTTTGCAAAACTAATAATGTGTCCATTGAATTCTTACCTAATTCTTTTCTTGTGAAGGAGCTCAACACAGGAGCAACCTTGATGACAGGTCCATCTAAAGATGGTGTTTATGAATGGCCAGTGACATCACCAAAGTTAGCATTCTCAACTACAACAACCAACACTTTCTGCTGGCACCACAGACTTGGTCACCCTTCCTACACCTTGCTGAATCACATTGTGTCTACCAATAACTTGGGGCAAGTCTCTAAACAGTCTTCCAATTTCTCTTGTAACGCTTGCAACTGCAATAAAAGTCACAAATTAACTTTCTCAGCTTCATCCATTGTCTCTACACATCCACTGCATATCATCTACACAGATGTCTGGACCTCACCAGTTTTATCTAAAATGGTTACAAATACTATGTCATATTTGTAGACCATTTCACTAGATATACATGGTACTATCCCTTAACTCACAAATCAGATGTTCATCAAACATCCATTAACTTCAAAGCAATCAATGAAAATTTCTTCAACACAACAATCAAAATATTATACTCAGACAATGGTGGTGAGTACATAAGTCTCAAAACCTATCTCTCCACCTCAGGCATCACTCACTTAACATCTCCTCCTCACACCCCAGAACATAACGGCATCTCAGAGAGAAAACACAGACACATAGTTGAAACAGGGCTATCACTTCTCACCCATTCTACATTACCACTCACATACTGGCCTTATGCACTATCCACTGCGGTTTACCTAATCAACAGACTTCCAACACCAGTATTACACCAACAGTCCCCCTATCAGAAGATATTTCACACAAAACCAAACTACTCAAAACTTAGAATATTTGGTTGCCTATGCTATCCATGGCTACGGCCCTACACATCTCACAAATTAGAACCAAGATCCACACAATGCATATTCCTTGGGTACTCTCTTACCCAAAGTGCCTACCTCTGTCTTGACCCAACAACAAACAAAATATTTGTTTCCAGGCATGTTAAGTTTGTAGAAACCCAATTTCCGTATGCAGCATTATCCAAATCTCAACCTCCTGATACTCCAATCAACTACATAGATACCTGGATACCACCACCTCTACAGGTTGTACTTCCCACTAAGCCCAGGCCATTCATTTCATCATTGGCAGAGGACCTGAACCAAGACCTCCAGTGTGAAGCTTCAATAACAAGTGAACCTGACGGTCCAAGCAATGGCTCAACTCCCCCAGCCCATGCCCAGCAAGATTCACACATTTACACCACTGCTACCCAGGTTACCACACCTTCGGCTGCTGCCCAAGCAGGACCACTTCAACAGAAAACTCACTCAATGACTACAAGAGCCAAAAATCAAATCCATAAGCCCATCCAAAAACTAAATCTTTTGGCCCAACTATCCTCTCATCATTTTTCAGAGCCCACCACAGTTTCTCAGGCCCTACAGCTACCACATTGGCGAAAACCATTATCAGAAGAGTTCAATGCTCTTGTCACAAATGGTACCTGGGAGCTAGTTCCACCGGATCCATCTCAAAATGTCGTAGGATGTAAGTGGATATTTCGTACAAAATACAAATCTGACGGTTCAATTGACAGGTACAAGGCAAGATTAGTGGCCAAAGGGTTTCATCAACGTCCAGGGGTTGACTACATGGACACATTCATCCCAGTTGTAAAACCAACAACTGTCAGAGTAGTTCTCAGCCTTGCTATCTCCCAAAACTGGACTTTGCGCCAACTTGATGTGAACAATGCATTTCTCCAAGGTAATTTATCAGACGCTGTCTTCATGCAACAACCACCTGGCTTTGTGGATCAAGACCGGCCATCTTATGTGTGCAAATTGCGTAAAGCAATTTATGGCCTAAAGCAAGCACCACGTGCTTGGTATCATGAACTGCGCACATATCTACTACAGTCTGGATTCAAAAATTCATATGCTGATACATCCCTGTTTGTGCTTAACACCTCTAGTACACTAATCTATATTTTGGTGTATGTGGATGATTTGATAATCACTGGACACAACAGTGATTCTGTCAATTTGTTTATTGCAAAGTTAGCACAGCGATTCTCAATTAAAGATCTTGGATCCCTGTCATACTTTCTGGGTGTGGAGGCATTACCGAATAAACATGGCATACTACTGTCCCAACGACGCTACATTGTGGACATACTTACAAGAACAAAAATTTTAGGTGCAAACCCGGTTGTCACACCAATTCCAACAACACCCCATCTGACACTATACTCTGGTACGCCACTGTCAGATCCAACAGAATACAGGAATGTAGTAGGATGCCTGCAATATCTTTTAATTACAAGGCCGGATATGAGCTATGCTGTTAATAAACTATCTCAATACATGCATACACCAACGACATTACATTGGCAGTTTGTCAAACGACTTCTACGCTATTTGTGCGGCACAATCAATGAGGGTATTCAACTATACAGGGACTCTCCTTTACAATTGCATGCTTTCTCAGATCAAGTTCACTTCAACAAAGAGTTGCGTGCTTTTTCTGATGCTGACTGGGGAGGAAACAAAGATGACTTCTCGTCTACCAGTGCTTATATAGTGTATCTTGGCCGCAATCCAATATCCTGGAGCTCAAAGAAGCAAACTTCAGTGGCAAGATCCTCAACAGAAGCAGAATATAGGGCAGTGGCTAATGCAGCAGCAGAGCTAAACTGGCTTACCAACCTACTCACTGATCTGGGCACACGCCTCCCAAGCTGTCCGGTTATTTACTGTGATAATGTAGGCGCAACTCAACTGTGCTCTAACCCGGTGTTTCATTCTCGGATGAAACATATACCCATTGACTTTCATTTCATCAGAGATCAAGTACAGAAAGGTATGCTGCGAGTAGCCCATGTAGCATCTGCAGATCAGCTGGCTGATGTACTAACAAAACCCCTAACAAGCTCCAGATTTAAAGATTTTAAAACCAAGATTGGTCTTCTCACCCGTAGTCCATCTTGAGGGGGCATGTATGCAGGTACAGATACACCTACCTGAACTGCTACCTGAAGACCAGGAGGTTACAACAAATCTGCACAACACATAGTCAAGAGTCAAGTCAGTAACAAACCATATTTATAGGAACTGCACCTGTAACCAATCCATGTAACCAGGAGTTTGTTACTCCATTCTTGTTGTATAAGTATCTAGTCTCTTTTCAATGAAATATATAACTTAACAATCTATCTACAGTTTCTTGTTGTACCGTGCTAATCAGGATGATTCCGCAGCAAGTTTCTCAAATATATGATTGATGAAACTGTTCATGATACCCATGGATTTACTTGAAATACCAATATCAGGATGAACCTGTTTCAAAACTTTGAAGATGTAGATCTTCTAAGTCTCAACTGATTTCTTTGATTTCCTCTTCTTCTTCTTATCAACTGTTGTTGATGAAGCATCTTTGCTTGGTAGTTTCTTCTCTGCTGCTTTCGGCGCCATTTGATCGGAAACAAAAAAACTAGGACGGAAAACTGAAAATGCCACTTTTCGGAGAGAATAATTTGCTATTGTTGGTGGGAATGAAATTAGAGTCAGTTTATTTATATAGAGATGTTGGTGGAGTTTGATTGGTGAATTTTGTGTCATACGGATCGATGGTGGAAACCGCTGATAACTGAAGATATAGCAAACGGTTGAGATATATCGGATTGACTAGAGTTTTGAAGAGATGAATTAAGATCTTGTTGTTTTAAAGGCGGAGATCTTTTGAGTTTTGGGGTAGGATACTTCCACCCCCGATATATTGGGTTAGTTTTTTACTGATTTATATGAATCTGATTCAGCCATTATTGTTCAAATCAGAAATAAAATGATACTTGATACAGATAGTTTTGAATAAAATATATAAATCAAATTACATCTCGAAAATATAAAAAATAAACTGACTTAACCGGATTTTTTTTTCTTTTGAAGGATATAACTCTACTATAGATTGTCTTGTCAAAATGATTGAACTTGGTAGTGATGGTGTGGATAGTCGTACACTATATTCATGAATTGTGATACCATCATGACCCTTCTTATTAAGGAGAGAAGATATTCGGGTTCAATTCAATGCTTTATCCAGGTGTATTTTTAATATTATATTTTTGCAGGTGTATTTTTAATATTATATTTGTTTTTGTTGACTCGGTATTTAAATCTGATTCGGTCCAAGTAAGATGTCAGACTGATTATTTTTATTTTGAGTTAAATAGGAAAATACCACTAAATCATTAGACCAAATCAATGATTCATATATTTTGAGTCAAATAAGTTAGACCTGGCTCAAAAAACAAGCATATTGAGTCAAATCCAATCCAAATTAATTAGATAATCTCAATCAGATTTAAAAAAAAAAATGTAAGACAGGATCTGTCACTATTTGCACTACAGTAGGAGAAAAATTTATTGAAATTTGAAAACAGTTCAAATTGCCTTTGAGTTGAACACCAATACCCTGAAAAGATAAGAAAGATACAAAGGCGCTTTTAACGATTAATACTTACTAGAGTTCTAAAAAAAAGGAGGCCAACTGCCGCCTGAGCTGGACAATTATACTATATCTGGAAAATGTATTGGCTCTTCTTTAAAATTCTTCAATTTTACTTCTTAATATTTTAATTGTATGAAGAGATCAATTACTTTTTTTATTAGCTATCATTGTTTCAACTGTCATGGATATGTAATTGTAGTCATATATCCTGCTGGATATGCATAACCAGTATTGAATCCCCAATAAGTTAATAACTCATTTCATATTCAAGACATACTTAAGTAAGTTAGTAACCCATTTCATATTCAAGCCATACTTATGAAAAAAAAAACTAACTTTAGGTAGTCTGTAACCTATTTGACAAATAAAATTTAATACATTCTATATGAAGGTTAAGATTAGCATTAATCACAATCTACTGATGATCAACTAGTATTACTTGTTAACTTTCCTGCTACGCAATTCAAATGATCTATTCAGCTATATACTTTGTTAACTTGCACTAGGCAGACCTGCCAATATTTTTAGATTCTACATACTATCATAGCCTTAAGATGAAAGAGAATAAGCTTACCGCATATGAAACACAACACTCCAAAACCAAGAGTTCATTTCCAAGATCGCGTACGCATGTCATAACAAAGAGAATTCAAAGTACGGTTTTCTATCTTTCGGCCTTAAAGGTAATTTGGTGTATAAGAGGGACCAAAATGAAATCCATCCTAGATAATGCATAGCAAGATTACAAACAGAGAATACCACAGACATAGGTTCCTGTAGACAAGAGTAAATTTTTATTAGTTTAAGTTGGGAAAGATTATTTTTTTTAAATCACTAGCTTGTACTGTAACTTCAAACCTGAATCCAAAGTACTCGCTTAAAGGGCCATTTCCCATGATACTTAACCGGTCCAAGACCAATTAACTCATTATATCTTTCCCTTTCAAGCATACAGTGATGCATGCACTCTCTCCGACAATCCCACTGTATCAACTGCATGTAAAATGGTTTATGTATGGATTCTGAACCATTATTAGACCCAACATCAAACGATAGGCAATCCTGAAAGCATATGTTCCCAATACATCCAGTCTTTTCACAATGCTCTAGGCATGACCTGAGATCCCAAATTCCAAAGAATAAAATAATTGTAAATATATCTGAAAACCAAGGTTCAGCTTGTGTTTGTGTTTAACAAATTAAAATGATATGATGTAAACAGACGACACTATTTACAAATATCATAACAAAATTATTTCACTATTAAGAATAACTAAAGTCTAGAGTCGATGGTATCACATTCTTTTATAGGGGAAATAAGGTAATCATAAGAGTCGATGGTATCACTATTTACAAACATCATAAGAGTCGATGGTATCACTAAAATCAAACAACTTGAGCATTAATATGGTTTTCATTGGAGCAGTTGTTAAAAAGAAAAGGCAGTCAAATCAAGATAAGGTAATCGAAGTAACATAATAGCATCTTAAAATCGACTCAAAACCGCTATACTCATTCAATCTTATTGGCATATAACTCTGTCGCTCTAGTACAAAACCTACTAGTTGTATATGCTTCAATTTCGTTTTCCAATAAATTTATATATAATCCAAATTGCATTAAAAAATCCAACACACCGGTAAAGTGGATTAGAGTCACCAATGATGGCATTTAAACATCCAATATGAAAAAGAAACCACGAGAAAGATAACCCAATTACAGATTGACATCTGCAGAATCAAAACAAAACACATATTCATCAAATTCTTGAGATCTATATTCCCATATATAAAAAATAAATAAATAGGGATTCTTTCCAATCACATGGATTGATTGATTTGCATTAATAGAAAAAGACCAAGACGAAGTAAGAAACCCTAAGACAAAGAATTATAAGGAAAGGAATTGGGTTGGTTGCTTGCACTAAGAAACCCTAAACCAACCTGAAATATTTTGGTGTTGTTTGTTGTAAAATCGTCTTTCTTATACTTGTTATTATCTACTTATTCCTTCGTTGATGAAACAGAAATTCTTCTTCATACGTTTTTTTTTTTCCTGGGATTTGCCATGTCGACTTACTATAAATAAGGTATTGACACGTGGAAAGCAATGGTACGGGTTTGTAAAATATCTTTGTTCTACTTTATTGGATGTCAGATTTTTTCTGTCTCTTTGCTTTCCCATTCATATCCCGTTTGCTTTGGGTTTTTTTCTTCTGCATGGTTAATTTCACTGCCAGTAGCTAATTTATTTTTTCCACTGGTCCTCTAGCGATGTGATCAAATGGGGTAATTGGATGTAGTTAAGTTTAAACCTGAGGCCATGTTGATTTAATGTTTCCACTCAAAGTAGATTTTCAATTTTGTTATTCTACCAAAGGTTAAAATTGCTTCATGCATTCCTGTGCAAAGTTTCCTCTGTCGTTCATATGGGTTCTAACCAATTAGAACTATTGGAGCAAATTTTTATCTCTGCTTTTCAAATATCATTGGATAGAGGCTGATTGTTCCTGTTTATTCTCTGAGTTTTTCCCCTGCAATGGATTTCTTCTTTCGATATCAAGATATGATTCAACATTTCAAGTTGTTCTTGCTTCCACTCAATTAGTGAAAATAATTTGTTATTAGTTTTGGATCTTTTTCCATTAGGTGGCTTCTTAATATGGTTTCATCTGTGTTACAGTTGTTTACTTATTTTGCAATCATCTAAGTCTCGAATTTGTATTTTAATCCTGGTTTTTTGTTGATTATAGAAATTTTTGTCTTTGATTCTGTTTGCAGTCATGATGTTTTTTTACCCAATTCTCTATGAAAAGTTTGATGTTATAAATTGGCCTAAAGCCCCTCATTTCAATATACCCCTTCTGTGTTTACCTCCCCTAACCTTTAGTTATCCATTCCACTGCCTTTCTCAGCTAACCCTTTGTATTCAGTTGTATCACCATATCAAACCTCTTGACTAATGAAGTCCATCTCCATAATCAATCCAGACACCAAAATAAAAAGTGAAAGCATAAACTGGTTGGTGGGTTTCTTACCAGAATGAAAAGAAATTCATACTTCCTTAGCAAGACTTTGGTTTATAGATTGAGAATTGAAGGTGGTTTATCTATCTCTAGAATTAATGATTACTTTTTTCTCATCATATTTGAATTTCGATTTGAAATGCTACATGTGCTTTATTATGAAACTAGAATTATATATGAGGATATATTATAATTCAAAAATGTAATTCTTCTATGAAGCCTTATACAATCTATATGTTCACAATAGACTTTTAGGTAACTCTTTCTGACCTTTATCCTGAACAAGCTCAGCTAATTAATGTCTTCATAAATACTTCTGAGCTTGGTAAAGTGATTTCTTTCAATGATTGTGATAGATGCTAATGGATTTCGAACTAGACAAATTCGAGTTGCAGTAGACTTGACCAAACCTCTGAAATTTGGTATACATGCTCCAAATAACTTTAATGGAATCAACTGGATTGAATTTCGATTCCATGAACTTCCTAGGCTATTCTGAAATTTTTGTCATATACTGGGTCATGTAACGGAAGAATATATGGAACTTTTTCTTCTTAATCATCCAAGAATTACAACTTCACCATCACCTACTCCAGAGCTTCAAGAGTAGCAACAACCTTCTGAAGATATCTTTGAGAAATGTATTTTTAACAATATTGAACCAGCTGACTATGCTAGTGATTGGAGTTTAGAGTCTAATCCTTCTCCTTACCATTCAAGTCAAGAAAACTCATGTATCTTCTTCACAAATAATGAAGCCTCTGCTGCAGCAATATCCAGTTTGTGGAGGAATCCAATATAGTTGCAGATTCTGACAGTTCTTTTGAGCATAGAAGGGTTGTGCACCTTGTAATAAGCGATCAATATCAGACTCTACCACAAGAAGAAATCATTTCATCATATGAGTTTATAAGAAATTTTGGCAAACTCATCGTTTCTGACGTTGAAGATGACTTCCTATCAGATGAGGATAGTTTCAGCCCTTTGATTTTTTCTAGTAGCCATGGTCTCAAAAGAGCTAACCCTGAACAGCAACGACACTTACTAGATACTGAAGCAGGGCCTTCTTATACCAATAATACATCAAGAAATGTTTCACATGAAGATCTTCATCAATGGGTTTTGCACTACAGGTCCGCCAAGAAATCTAAAGAATGTTCTCATTTGCAGCAAAGCACATACATGAATCAACCAATATAAACTGAAAACTATGTTACATATGACCGATCTCCTTTCCTACTCGGGGCTGGTTCATTGATCACACTCAAAAGTCCTTATTGATGCATCTTGTGGGCCGATGGGAATTTTTTCTTTTTGCTTAAGCTCTTCCACCTTTTTACTTATTGTACTTTTGTTTCAGATTTGTGCTTCTGTTTTATTTTTGAGTAGTTAGTCAGTTTATGTTTCTTTATGTCCTAGTAATAAGCTTATAATGTGTCTATCTTTGTGATCTGTATTTTGTTATTAGTGGCAATCTTAGTTAGCAATAGTCTAGGATGCTCTTGTAATTAGGTTGATAGTGTGCTGTCTTTTTATGTGTTTTGTTTGATTTTCCTAATTCCAGTGTGTGTGGCTTGCTTTACCTAGTTTATTTATGGTGCTTTGTTTCTAGAGCCTCATTTCTTCATATTTATCCTACTCAACAAGTTTTATTTTCAGTAGTATTCATTGTGGTATAGTGGTTCCTTTTTCTTGCTCTGTTAACTTTTCTTTAAGATAGTTCCCTTTGCAAATTCAGATTCTCATAGCCTAGCTCTTCTTCTGCTTAGGAACCTAAATTTTATTTTTAGCTCCTCTTTTGCCTGCATTACCCTCTCTGCCGGGTTTTTCTCTTTTCTCTGTACTTTTTACAACTTATTTCATCTCCTTTACTTCGTGGTTTTGGTCATATAACTTGTGTTTCCTCTTCCATAACTCTGTTTTTCGTTCCTTTATGCTTCTGCGAACTTAGTTTTTGCACCCTTTTATGCTATGCGGTTGCTTATTGTTGTGGCTTTAGTTATTTTCCCTTTCTAATCAGCGTTTGATTGTTTAAGTCTCTCATTTGTATCATCCCTATCAGCTATAGTATGTACTGAAGCATAAACCCTATGTTATTTTCTGATTTATAGTCGATCCTATTAAGAGAAGGTTCTTTTTATTACTTATTTTGCTTACCAATTTCAGTTTAATCTATTCATGTGTTCCCGTTGGTTCGCTTTGAATGCATTTCAATTCATCTCGTGTCTGTTTTTCAATTTTCTCATCATGAGTATTTCTTTCGTCTTGTTGTGGCCTTTTATCTAACTGATTCTCATTATCATTCTAGTCTCTCATTCCTTCCAGAACTCTGATACCATTTGAAGCAACTCCTTTATCCTTCATTTTGTTCTATTCTGATACCATTTTCTTCCTGCCTTTTAATTTGGTGTATAAGAGGGACCAAAATGAAATCCATCATAGATAACGCATAACAAGATTACAAATAGA
>JAJJMC010020522.1:450588-466409 GCA_023531435.1 Papaver californicum | reverse complement strand
AATACAAAGATGTTTGGGTGTTACTCGATTTCAACTTTAAATTGATACGTGAGAATATGATTGGTTGTTTAGTCGAAAAGATTTTTTGGCCTAAACACTTGTTATTACTAGTTGTTGAATCATCTTCTTTGAATGATACTTCCGTCACCAACCACATAACAAGAGGTTCATCTCTTTCTTTGAATGATACTCCCTCATCACCCATTACCCTTTTGAGTTCCACTCCCATGGCTCTACCAAGGTTGTCTTTTCCCTTTCATTAGCCAGAGATCTGCATTGTCTATTTTTTGAAGCTGCGAAAAAAGGTGACGCAGGCAGAAGAGTGTGGAAACATGAAGATAATCAATCTTGGTTCTTAGTGACAAAATAATCAAACGAACAAGGGTTTTACCTTCATATTCTGCTTTGCAAAACCAAACTCAATAGCTGATCCAATTTCTTTTTACATCCCCTCTGGAGTCCGTTTTGAGGGATGGTTTGGTATCGCCAATGCTTTAGAATCCATCATCTCCTTTTCATCTTATCTTTCTAAACCCTTTTCCACATACACATACTTCCAGACATTCTCATCTTTCCCCTGCTTTCACAAAACCCACTACCTCCTATGCTCAAGCTCTATTAGAAATTCCGGTTATTCCTCAATCTATTAGGCCAGCAGTATCTAGCAAAGACAAGAACAGTTCCCTAATTTTATGTGACAAATTTTCTACCAAGTTATCTGTAACTTCTAAAAAAATTGGGTCTATGGGAAGATGCTTTCATCATCTCTTCACCATAAGTTGTTCAATCATGGCTACCCATTGGTGATGCTCTATGTAGGGAATTGCAAATTGTATCAACGTTTGAGTTATACCCCGTTAACTCAACTCAAGCGTTATTTCATGCTAATAAGGATTTATCCTATGCTGATTTAGAATTTATATTCACTTTTAACAAAGTGGATTTTTATGTTTTTAGATGGCATAAATTCATTTGGAAAGCCAATACTCTTGGTGGTACATACTTTCAATTGGAGATCTTTGTGTTGAGGTTCTTCTAATCAATCCTGCAACTCTTAGACTTGAAGATTTGACTGCCATATGAAGATCGTAAACACTAAAGGCATAAATTTAATTCCGAGAACAATCAGATTGGTGACAAAAATGAGTGAGTTCATTGCTCATATCAATGTGGCCGGAAACCATTATTCAGGTAATCAGAAAATTTTGATTCATCCATCGGAAAATTTGAATTTAGAACTGATTACTAAATCAAAGCGTGATTTTCCCATGCCTGAATTTATGGGTTCAAAGAGGAAGAAAAGGAGAAATTTCCTCCAGAAGAATTCTCGGTTATCTTCGTCAACCAATATGGTAACAAGTACTGATTCTGCGGATTTTGTTACTTCTTCTCCAACGAAAACTTTTTTCTCAAGAAAATCCACTCACCACGGATCCAAGAATAATCCCAAAAAGAAACGCAAATCCAATAGAAGGAAAAATAAAAACAAGAAACCTAAACAGGTTTGGCAACGTGTACACAAGCCTATAGCTTCATCTGAATCTGAAGTATCTGATATGGATATCGATCATGATATATCCTTCATGGCACCATATTTTCACCTGGAGGTCAAAGACCCTTGGTTGACGATGATACCTGTTGGAATCTTGCAACAATGAACAATAACGTTAGATGTATCAGAATAATATATATAAAGAACTGAATTGAAAACAACTCTACCACGGATAACTACGAGGGCAGAATCACAGGTTCAACAAGTTGTCCTTAACACATTAGTTCATAGGTATACTCGAGAAGAGCAATGCTAAATCCCAACGTGCGAAGATGTGTCCAGGATAAGACTGTCCGATTTAGCTTGTATTAGCACAATACAAACTACCCACTCTTGAACTTAGCAACAGGGAAAGAAGGTAAATAAACAATCAAAAGCACAAAACAAAGTGAGAAGATGGTGAAAAGAAGACATGATAGTAGCCGCTTCTGGGATAGATTTTACTCTGAAAACGTTTTGTATTTATAGGAAAAAAGAAACCTTTAGGGTTTCGGATTTCTTGTAAATCAAGTTTTCCCAAGATAACCATAAAAAGAAACCGTTAGGGTTTAGGATAATAGATCATGGATGATGTCTTTCAAATTCGTAGGCCCAATACATAAGTTAGCCCATTACGTAAGTTAGCCCATGTATTGTTTGCCCACCCCATTCCACCCTCTTGTTTGTCTAACTATCCACATGAGAATAGTTATATAGTGGACATCCTTCTCTAGAATACCCAAAGTGGGACTAAACTAAAGAGTTTCATTCACTCAAGGAAATAAGTGAGCATCCAAGACCAAAACCATTTAGTTTAAAACTCATTTTCTCCAACAATAACCTCTTCACAACACCTTTGCAACTATACCAGGTACCACCCTCCATTATAGCTCTCAATAATAATTCTATATTTTTCTCATACACTTTACTTCTTTCCAATATCCGAACCACCAACACTTCAATGCCTTCACCATGCATAAACTCTCAACCCCTTATCCCCACAAAACCTTCATTAACAGTTATCCATTACAGTATTCTTGATAAGGGATTTCGATTTCCTCATAAACTTTATATATATAATTGGGTGTTACAAGAAGTAAACAGATTATTTGACATGGGAGTAAATTTGGGTGCTGGCTTTCTCAATATGCCAAATCACTCAAGATTTTTTTTGTTTTCAGAGATATCTAAAGAGGGTCATATTCTCAAGACAAGTACTGTGTTGGAGAATGAACTTCAAATGTATTTTGTTTTTGGTGGAAATGGACTTTAGGACTTAGAAGTCACTTAGGGATACTGGCTCATTTTTCACTCTTTTGAATGAAGAACCTTTAGTCCCACATTGGAGAGACTAGAGATGAGTTCTCTCTTTATTACCATAAAAAAAAGAGAGAATGTGGCTGCTGCTGCCGCGGGAATGAGTATGCTTGCGGGTGCGGGCGTAGCTTAGGCTGCGGGCCAACCAAGACTTACGTTTTTTAAACATTAAATATTGTTTTAATTATGGGGGCGTCTGACCCGACGAGTATAATTCTTGTCATAATTGAAAATGAATTTTGGTCGTTTTATTACCGTTGCCAAATTAAATTTCACACTTAATTTTTGATTAAATATAAAATTTATTCTCAATTAATCACTGCGCTAATTTCACTCATTTTTTGCCTATAAAAGAAAAAAAAGAATTTTCATTTTCAAAGCACTCCAGAGCAGGCTACTATCCCTATCTCTTTCCCCCTATTCTCGCTTTGTTTTGCGCAACTGTGTGTTTATTTTCTTCTATTATCTTTTTGTTAAGTTCTTAAGGATGATTAGTATTGCGCTTATACTAATCATAACACGCAGTTCTATCCTAGACACATTTCCTGTGTTGGGGTATAGAGTCTCTCATTATTGAGGAGTACCCGAGGACTATTGTGTTAAGGACAATTTTCTGAGCATGTGGCTCTGTCCTTGTGTGGGCATCAACATCAAAGTGTATATCATTTCAGTTATTTTCTAACGTTAAACAATTTTCTCTGTTTAATGTTATTTCCACTTTTGCAGAATAAACAATCTTAACACAATACATATTTATTCTGTTTCAATGGCTAAAAGTGATGTAGACAGGCCACAAAAGTTCAATGGCAAAGATTTCAAAAGATGGCAATCCAAGATGTTATTCTTTCTGAGTTTTTACATGCTTGATGAATTAGTTCTGAAATCCTTTTGATGAGAGTTTAAATGATGTGGGAAACGAAAGAGAGTTAGAAAGTTGGAGTAGACTATATGGCCAAAAACCATATCCTGAACTGTTTAAAAGATGCTATTTATGATTTCTATAACGCAAAAGAAAAATTTTATGCGTTTGACTTATGGGCTGCCTTATAAGCAAAATATGAAGCGGAAACTGTTGGTAGTAAGAAGTTTTTAGTTTCTCGGTTCTTGGAATACAAAATGACAAATGATAAATCTGTGGTTGACCAATTTTTTGAACTTGAACGCATTATCAATGAAATTATTGCTGAAGGTATGGTGATAGATGAAACGTTTCAAGTGTCTACAGTGATTGAGAAATTACCTTCTTCTTGGTCTGAATACAAACGAAGATTGAGACATGAAACTGGTGAAGTCAATGTGGTTTAATTGGGTAAGAAGATACAAGTGGAAGAATTGTTGTGTTCCAAAGACAAGAACGTATCTTCGGTAAGAGACATGTCCAACAAGGCTCATGTGATTGAACACAAGACTGAAAAGGGCGACCGCAGCAACCGCAAGCCTGAAATCCGCACAAAAAAGCGTACTTTCCCGAAATCCAAATCTGCCATTAGTAAATTAAAGGTGCTTGTTATGTTTGCGGAATTTCTGGCCATATGGCAATGCATTGTAGAAAACGTAAGGACTTGAATAACAAGAAAAACAATGCTAATTTGGTTGAAACCAACAAGATCGAGTTTTCTGGAACGGTGTCTGAAGTCAATTTGGTAACCAATGTGAGAGACTGGTGGGTAGACTCTGGTGCTACCAAGCATGTCTGCAGATATGTTCACCTCCTATCAGAAGGTAGATGAAGGGGAGAAACTTTACATGGTAACTCGTCCGCAGCACATGTTGCGGGAAAAGGCAAAGTTGGGCTAAAGCTCGCTTCGGGAAAAACTCTCACATTGAATGCAGTTCTTCATGTTCCGCACATCTGCAAAAATCTTGTATCTTATGGTGTTTTAGATGATAAGGGCTTTAAACTTGTATTTGAATCTAGGAAAGTTATTGTCACTAAGGGTAAGGACTATGTAGGAAAGGGTTATAAGACTGAGGGTCTATATAAACTGAATGTAACCTCTGTTGAAATGAATAAAATTGATTCTTCTTATGTTTGTGTGTCATTAAATGTTTGGCATGGTAGACTTGGTCATGTAAACTATAAATCAATGAATAAACTGGCTAGTATAGGCAGCATACCCAAATTTACTTTGGAAAATGAACATAAATGTGAAATATGCGTAGAATAAAATTATGCTAAAAAATCTTATAAGAAAAATATTCAGAGAAATTCTAAACCCTTAGAATTATATCATTCAGACCTAGTAGACATGAAATCAGTTCAAACTAGAGGTGCTAAAAAATGGTTTGTCACATTTATAAATGACTGTACGAGGTACTGTCACATATATTTACTTAAAGGTAAGAATGATTCCTTAGAAGCATTTAAGATATATAAACTAGAAGTTGAAAACCAAATGAGTGCTACCATCAAAACTGTTAGGTATGACCGTGGTGGTGAGTATGTAATTCCTATAGGAGATTTTTGCATATAACACGGTATTATTCATGAAGTAACCCCTTCTTATTTACCACAATCTAATGGTGTGGCTGAACGGAAGAACCGAACCCTTAAAGAGATGATGAATGCCATGTTAATTAGTTCAGGACTACCTGCAAACTTGTGGGGGGAGGAAATCCTCTCAGCTTGCTATGTCTTGAAAAAATTACCCTTTAAAGGATCAGATAAAACTCCATATGAGTTATGTAAATGTAGACAACCTTCTTATGCATACTTTAAAGCGTGGGGGTGTTTGGCTAAGGTGTCCATTCCTCCACCTAAGAGAACCAAGATAGGACCCAAAACCGTTGACTGTGTCTTCATATGGTATCCTGATCATACTACTGGATATAAATTTATGGTTGTGAGTTCTGAAATATCTGAAATTGGCATGAATATATTATGGAATCTAGGGATGTTGTGTTCTTTGAAAATGTTTTTCCTTTGAAATCTGAATCTCGCATGATTTGTGTGGATCCCCTAGATGTCCCTTCTACTAGTTATACATTACCTGTAGAGGAAGATAAAATCTTTTGGGTCAAACTTCATAACATGCCTAGTTGAGACTGATCCACAGACTTATAGAGAAGCCATGACTTCTTCTGAAGCTTCATGGTGGAAAGAAGCTACCATTAGTGAAATGGATTCCATTATACAGAATGATACTTGGGAGATAGTAGATTTACCTCTAAGGTGTAAACCCATAGGTTGTAAATGGATTCTCAAAAGGAAACATAAGGTAGATGGAACTGTGGAAAAATACAAAGCTAGATTAGTAGCTAAAGGCTATAAACAGATAGAAGGTATAGATTTCTTTGATACTTATTCACCTGTTACGAGAATTACTTCCATTAGGATGCTAATTGCTATTGCTTCCATTCATAACTTAGAGATACATCAAAATGGATGTAAAAACAACTTTTCTAAATGGTGAATTAGAGGAAGAAATTTATATGGACCAACCTGAGGGATTTGTAGTGAAAGGTTGTGAAAACAAAGTCTGTAAACTGAAAAAATCTTTCTATGGTTTGAAACAAGCACCTAAACAGTGACATGAAAAATTTGATCATGTAATGATTTCTAGTGGTTTTAAAATCAATGAATCTGACAAGTGTGTTTATACTAAACTTGTGAATAATGCATGTGTGATTGTACGCTTGCATGTTGATGATATGCTTATACTTGGTACAAACATGGATGTAATTAATTCCACTAAGAACATGCTAAATGATAACTTTGATATGAAAGACTTAGGCCCCGCTGATGTAATCTTAGGGATGAATATTAGAAGAGATTCTAATGAATATAGTGTTAGTCAATCTCATCATGTTGAATCTGTGCTTAGAAAATATAACCGGTTTGATTGTAAACCTGCTTGTACTCCTTATGATCCTTGTTGTAGACTCAAAAAGAATAAGGGTAATGGAGTTTCAAAACTTGAATATTCACGTGTTATAGGGAGTCTGATGTATTTAATAAACTGTACGAGGCCATACATTGCTTATGTTGTGAGTAGGTTGAGTAGGTATACATGTAATCCGGGACAAGAGCATTGGGATGCACTTATTAGAATGTTAAGGTACTTAAAGTACACTTTATTTTTTTTTAAGTTATGAGAGATACCCTGCAGTCCTAGAAGGATTTTGTGACGCAAACTGGATATTGGACTCAGAGGAGTTTAAGTCTATGAGTGAATATGTTTTCACTCTAGCTTGCGGGTCTGTATCTTGCAAGAGTTCCAAACAAACATGTATAACTCGATCCACTATGGAATCAAAGTTTATTGCATTAGATAAAGCAGGAGAGGAAGCCTCTTGGATAAAATGCTTTTTAGAAGACATTCCTTTTTGGCATAGGCCTGTGCCAGCTATATCTATACATTGTGATAGTCAAGCTAAAATAACTAATGCTAAAAACAACAACTATAATGGGAAGTCTATACATATTCGTAGAAGACGCAATTCCCTAAAACAACTAATCTCAACTAGCGTTATTTCTGTTGACTTTGTGAGGTCTAAGGAGAATATCGCTGACCCTTTGATGAAAGGTTTGTCCAAGGAGATAGTTAGTAATGCATCGAGGGGGATGGGGATTAATCTCATCAAATAAACTTTCATGAAGGATAATCAACCTTGATGACTGGAGATCCCAAGATCAAGGTTTCGAATGAGACAACTAATTTGTGGTGGGTTAAAGGAAACACTATCAGAGAATTTCATTCTCCGTCCCTTTCCTATGGTGTAGACGTGATAATGTGACTGCATATGGGGATAAATTTTTATTAAGTCTTAATAAGGTATATAGTTTCAATTTAAAATTGAAGTGGGGTGTAGCAGTAAACACTCTTGATAGAACTCACTTATCTGAATGAGGAAGTGTGCCGCTTCCTATGAGAACTGAGATGATTCTCTAGAGCATTCTGAGAAATGGGATACGTCCAGGGCCAAAATGGACACAACAACACGAACTTAACAACATCTAGAGAGATATCACGCGTGGAAGTGTTTGATGAACTACACCAAACTATGGCAGTTCAAGACATCGCGTTCACTTTCCATCAAGTAGTTCCGGTAATTTCTCACTAAGAAAAGGTTCAAGTCCTTATGGACACCTATTGCCTAAAAGGTATTTCTCGCTTTCTGATTTCTGATTTTTATCGGGTTTTCATTCATGTGGGGGATTGTTGTAGAAAAAATGAACTTAAAATGTATTTTGGTCTTGGTAGGAATGAACCTTAGGACCTAGAAGTCATTAAGGGGCACTAGCTCATTTTTCACTATTGTGAATGAAGAACCGTTAGTCCCACATTGGAGAGACTAGAGATGAGTTCTCTCTTTATTATAACAAAAAATGCAATTAAGGGAGGTCGCTTAGGGTTTAGAAGCTTTTGTGGTTGGGGGAGGACTAAGGAAATGGGCTAGTTGGAGCAAACATACTTTTCACACATGTGCGGTGCTTCGCACCGAAGTACGCACGCTTGCGGCTTGCGAGCTTGAGTGCTTGCGTGCTTGGGTGCTTGCGGACTTACGACTGTGGTTCCGGGTGCAAGAGTGACTGTGGCTACTGCTGTGGGAATGAGTATGCTTGCGGGTGCGAGCGTAGCTTAGGCTGCGGGCCAACCAAGACTTACGTTTTTTTAACATTGTTTTGAATTCATTTGAGGTCTGAAAGTTAATACCGGTAAAACAAGAATCATCCAAATAGGTGATGTGCCTGAGATAAATGATTGGGATGTTGAACTTGGTTGCGTGGTTGATAGGTTACCTTTCTTATATTTGGGTATGCCCCTTGGTTCCAAACCTAATTCTAAAGCAATATGGTCTCCATTTCTACAGAAATTTTATACAAGACCCTCTAGGTGGAATAAAGGATCTAAAAACCATAATGAGTACAAAAATTAAATACCAACAACATATAAAATTGAGACTAAATCGGACACAAAAATGTGTCTATCACTATTCCTAGTCGGTTTCCTAAAAGTGGCCAACTCTTGTTATAAGAAGAAAGATCGGTTTTCTTATGGAATTCTTTTGGTGAATTTGGGGCAGAGAATATATGAGTTCTTGTAGGAAAATGAGAGTTTGAGGCAAGTAAGGAAAGGTGGTGAAACAACAATATTTTGGACTTAGCCACTCACGTACAAACAGGAATCCTATTGGCGTAAAAGGGCTGGATACATGGTGTTGCTGCTGAGCTAAAAAGAAGGACTTGATATATAAAAGAAAAGGGATTTTTTGCTGCGGGATATCTATCATATCACGAACATATACTACACAATATAAAACAGGGAAGAAAAGGAGAAAAGAGGCGTAAACAGACACAAAAACAGACAAGCAAGAGGCGTAAGTGGTGTTGTCTACCATCATTGCTGCGTTCCGAAGCCATATCTGTTCTACACAATCTTTCCGGGTTTGAGTAAAGTGTATTATAATTATTTTTCATGGGTTTTGAGAAATCCATAATGAGCTAAACCTTTCATATTGGTTAGGGATGTAATCTGATGTTTGAAGACATGTTTATCAATTGAATGGCGCATATCACATGATTTCATGCTATTACTAATGTCGTTCATGTTCTACTGATTATAATGCCATGTATGATTGATTGTGTGTTTGTTTAAGTTGCAAATTGAATGAGCATGCATTGATATCTACAACTAAACTAGAGTTTTCGATCCGGAATTGTCGAAGGACTCTAGTTACAAGTAGTATAGCATATTTGTTAACAATACTTAAAATTGCCATGCAAGTATGTGTAGAAGCTTGACCTAGATTAAATCCGAGTTGCGCGATACATCGAATTATTTAGAATAACCTCAACTCACAAAGACCATTGCTTTCATTGGGTTAAACTTGGTGTTTACATCGAGTTATCTGGTGTTAAGAATTCAGAGAGCGGCGCGATACCCTCTCTGATGATATTAGGAGTTTTGCCGAAGTAGCCCTACGATAGGATGCTTTAGGGTTATTGGTATTATTAATGCATGAATGTTGAGTATGCTTTGATTGATAACATGTTGGATAACGGAAGACGAAATCTTTAACCAATGCTTTTTCTCTTTATTTCACATCCTTATTTACTTGCGTATTGCCTTAGTTTAATTAGTTTAAAACAACAAAACCCCCCTTTTACTTGCATACGTGACTGAAAATTAGTGATAGTCTCGGACTCCTTGTGGGAACGAACTTGTTCTTATCCATATACTTCATTCTATTTTAGAGAGTAAGAACTCGATTATTTTGGTTGATTGACACGACCAAATTTTGATGAAGTGAGGAAGACTTTCTCGTGCAAGACTTCATGGTCCGCAGCTGCACAAAACCAAACCCAGCTGCACAAAGCCTAGCCCGTTGTGGCTCTGATCCACAAGCATTTCTAAAAGCTATGAAAGGAACTTCAGAAATGCGGTAGCCATGCGATAATGATGCACTGGGGGGCATGTTATGAAGAAATCAAATTTGTAGCTGGGAAATGAGCTAAATATTACGCTCCATTTATAGGCAAAAATACAAGATAAATTGAAGTGCACCAAGTTGGAGTAAAGCTCAAGCCCATGATGGAAGTAGCCCAGCTGAGTCCGTAGCATTTCCCTTCATGCGCAGCAATTCTACACTCAAAATCTGGAGCGCACTATTCACGCAGCTAGGTCCGCAACATGGATCGCACCATTCCTGTAGCTCACCTGCGCACTGCGCACTGCGTTCACCTGCGCACTACGCTCACCACCTGCGCACTGCATTCACCTACGCATTACGCTCATCACCTGTGTACTGCGTTCACCTGCGCACTACGCTCATGACTTGCGCAATATGCTCACTTGCGCACTACGCATTGCGCTCACATCCACTCCACGGATTCCAATTCCGCAGCTCAGTCGTGCTCTAAATTTTTTAATCCTCGCAGTGGTTCCTATACGCTTGAACTCAATCTTAAAAAAAGATAAGTATGCTATATGAGAAAAATTGATTCATGCTATTCCCATTGCTTATCATTTATAGTATGCACATATGATGCTTTTACTTTCCGTATTTATCGGTTTAAACTTATTAAGCTTACTTTAGTACCTAATTATCATAAATAATGCAAACTGAAATGTGATGCTAGTGATTACTACATCGAAGGGTGATAATGGATCATTTCCATGGACTGCTTTGCTGATTGCACCAGTATGGGAGGATCATTTTGTCTCAGGGCCAGATCCTGTTTATCCTGAGATTATTCGTAGCATGGAATGTTGCGGCTATAAACAATTCAAGACACTCTACTTAATCTGCGAACGACTCTGAAGCACAAACTATCTTTCAAGCTGACTGGGACGAAACACTCCCAACCAGCATCACTACGAACAAATGTCAAGGGTCGTCATCAACAAATTAACCCTCAATATCTCAAACCACACTAATCATAACCCGTCCTTAACCTTCAATGCAAGTACAATAATTTGCGTTCATACTGGGTAAAGCAATTAAATGCAATCTCTCATAGGAGACCCATGTAAAAGTCTTGAATACTGACTATTGGGTACATCCGCTAGCAAGAGATTCCCTACATGACATTAATTATTGTATCAGGCGTCTCCCAATTCAGGGGATGCTTAGGGTCCGTATGGGTAATTTCCTCCTGGCCTGAGAGAAATTACTATGTGAGTCTACCCTCAATAGAGCCCAAGGTACAATAAATCCTTGCGGGCTCAAATTACCCACTCATTAACCAATTTATTTGATGATTTTATTTCAGTTACAAAAACAATATACAAAGAAAGCTCGAAGAAAATAACAACAAACTAATCATTTTATATATTTGATAGTTGTTTTACAGGGGGCATCAAGGGAAAAAATGAACCATTGCCAGAATACTTCGTTAAGCTTCGATACTTCATAATGATTATACTTCATACTTCATATGTGGAGAGTACTTCCTCAAGGGTCGATACTTCATACTTCATATTTTTCATAAGCCGATAAAAATATTCAAGAATTAATACTTCTTATAATTCATTCTTCATGTACTTCTACACTCATGAAGTGATGTCAACCGGAAAGACTCTCATAAAAGAGCTAAGTACCTCATATCTCCTTGATTTACAATTTTTTCTTGCTTTAACCATTTTGTTCGCATAAGTCATGAAAAGGACTCTTATTCACAATTATCAAAGGTGACAGACTAACATGCCGCGCACCTTTGAATAATATATACATTCATGCAAGTTTCAATAATATATACATATTTTCGGAGCAAAATTCTATTTTTGAAAGGATCAGATTCATACTCTTATCAAAACAAGGCCAAGCGAAAAGCAATTGAAGTCATTTTCTTAAGAATTATTCTTCGAAATAACCTTAAGAATAGGGGGCAAATTGTGAGTGCCAAAAAAGCACCACTAACTCCTCATCAAATTATGAGTGCCAAAAAAGCACCACTACCTCCTCCTCAAATTGTGAGTGCCAAAAAAGCACCACTACCTCCTCCTCAAATTGTTAGTGCCAAAAAAGCACCACTACCTCCTCCTCAAATTGTGAGTGCCAAAAAAGCACCACTATCTCCTCCTTCCTCCTTTTCTCTTATGGGAGCACTATCACCTCCTCCTTCCTCCTTTTCTCTTATGTGGACACGTGGCGGACTCTATCGACACGTGGCAGACTTTATTGACATGTGGTAAAGGGGCATTTTAGTAAATGTCATTTTCATTATCCCTATAAATACTAAATCAATGTGTAAAGAGAAAGGGGATTTTTTGGCAACTCATTTCTTCTATGTCATTTTCCACTGTAACCCAGAAAAATGAATAAGAATTCCAATTTTCATTACCCATGGATGTAAGCAAATTATTGCCGAACCACGTTAAATCTTTGAGTTAATTTTACGATTTCAGTTTTTGATTTCATTTCCACCACAATTTTGTTCTTTGTATCATTTCAAAGCATCTACTGTATCATTTTACCATTTAAAATGTCATTTCACGCTAAATTAAATTTTGGTTGTTGTCGATCATGTAATGGTCGCTACAATTTTGTTCTTTGTATCATTTCAAAGCATCTACTGTATCATTTTACCATTTAAAATGTCATTTCCCGCCAAATTAAATTTTGGTTGTTGTCGATCATGTAATGGTCGCTACAATTTTGTTCTCTGTATCATTTCAAAGCATCTACTGTATCATTTTACCATTTAAAATGTCATTTCCCGCCAAATTAAACTTTGGTTGTTGTCGATCATGTAATGGTCGCTACAATTTTGTTCTCTGTATCATTTCAAAGCATCTACTGTATCATTTTACCATTTAAAATGTCATTTCTCGACAAATTAAATTTTTGTTGTTGTCGATAATGTAATGGTCGCTACAATTTTGTTCTCTGTATCATTTCAAAGCATCTACTGTATCATTTTACCATTTAAAATGTCATTTCTCGACAAATTAAACTTTGGTTTTTATCGATCATGTAATGGTCGCTACAATTTTGTTCTATGTATCATTTCAAAGCATCTACTATAACATTTTACCATTTAAAATATCATTTCTCGACAACTTAAATTTTAGTTGTTGTCGATCATGGAATGGTCACTACAATATGCCAAATGTAAAGCAACCAAGTTCTACGTTATACATGATTCTGTAGCCGCATACGAATTTTATCCTTAGACATAGTAGGTTGTATGGTTGATGGTGCTGATTCAGTAGCCACTGGGTTTAAACAAGTTCTAAAATCATATATTGGCTTAAACTTTTGTATGAAATTTTTAGTTATTCATGTTGGCTTAATAAGAAAATACCAGGGAATTTAATATTATGCTATTTTGCACGGATACAGACACAAGACACAGTTACGACACGACATGGTTATATGATACGTCAAATCTCAAAAAAATAGGTTATAGGGGCAAGTTGTATATGTATTATACATATTATTAAAATAAGATTTTATAACACTCTACTTAACGAAATAATTATTCTCATTTTAAATATTAAACTACTAAATAAATAAAATTAATAATATAAAATAATAATCAAATATTTCACGAATAATGTTTGGATTTGGCTAAAAAGTGAATAAGTTAGTATCACGTTTAGTTTATTTTAATTTTTTAAACCAATATGAATCATTCATGGTGTGTCTGGAAGTGTCCATTCAGTGTCCATTCTCAAATTTCACAGGACACGTAATATGGCGTGTTCATCGCGTATCCAAAAGTGTCAGTCGTGTGTCGTGTCCTATCATGTGTTCGACACGGTTACGACATCTTTCTAGACGAGTTCGTGCAATCTAGATGATATGAATACAAAATGTTGGAGAAAATGAGTTTTAATAAAAGATTTGTGGTCTTGGTGTGGGTTGATCTTAGGACCTAAGGGCAACTCCAACTGTACGAGTATACCAAATACCAAAGAGTAAAAAAATTTGCTCGTTTTTCATTTTTTACACAACGGTTTTGTGAGTAAATATGATCGCGCGTCGTTTTAATTAGACGTATGTTATAAAACGCTATTTTAAAAGAACGTTAGGTGACACGGACGTTTCTGTAGTGGGACGTATGTCGTTGGATGCATAATTGGGAGAGCGTTTCATATTCTTGAACCAGACGCACTTATAAATGAGCGTTTGCATTCTCGTACGCTTCCTTAATCAAACGTATGTTTAACGTCCACACTAATAGACGTTTAGTGATATACGTTGTGCCTAAAAGACGCCTGAATGCCAGAAGCCCTTTTATAATAGCGCTTAGTATTGAAACGTACACCAACAGAAGCGTGAGCTGAGTTTCACGTTCACCTAAAGAAGCGTTAATAAGATTGGTGCTCCGCGCTCTCCTAGGAGAGCTTCTGGTGCTCCGGCGCTCTCCTAAGAGAGCGCCTGTTATCAGACTTCTTTTTAATAGAACGTATTATATACGGACGTTATTTCAGTAGAACGTTTTAACCAGACGCTCATTTGGCTTGCGTTTCTTCTGCCAGCGTTCTCCTAGTGAAGTGTTACTTCATACGCATTCTTTTGTGAGCGTCTCATCAAACGCTTTTCAGGCACTGCGTCCGTGTTTTAAAACGCTTTCTCAACAAAGCGTTTTTTGTTAACGCATATTTACAAGAGCGTGCGACTATATATATGTGTGAGAGTAAAAGTACTCTGGTACTATACAGATAGTCGTCGAAATCCCAAATTTAATCGCCCGTTGCGCTTCAATTTAGGCGACCAAAGAGTAAATATAATCTTTACTCTTTGGTATGGTCGTCCGTTGGAGATGGCCTAAGGGTCTTTATGGATACTATTAGATAAAATGGTAGCAATAACCTTCAGATAAATCACTTTCTTCATTAAATACCATGAACAAGCTTAATAAGGGATTGAGCTTGCTTCTTCAAAGGCCTAGGAGAAACACACCTTGCTACCAAGCCCATAAGAGTCCAAATCCAGGCCCATTAGCTTCCAATCCAAGCTTTCCTTATTTGGATTAACGCCCAAAACAATGTACTTATTAGGGGTAAGCAATAAGTGGAATTCTTGGATTTGGTGCCACCCAAATCCAATCCATCAAAATGGCGGGAGATAGATTTGTATCCGCGGATTTATAACTCATCACTACAAGAAAAACGGGTTTAAGCGACATGTCGTTTTAAGTCGCTTAAAGCCTCTTTTAAGTCGCTATAACCGTTATAGCGACTAAAAGTGGCACTCGCTCCGTTGGTTGCCCAAAGCCATGTATCTCAAAGCCTTGAGCGACCATGCAATCGCTCTAGTAATAAACCAACTTACCTAAAGCGAGTGCTTTTCTCATTGCTTAACATTAGACCAACTAACATGGAGCAAGTAAATCTGTGATCGCTTAACATCTAGACCAACCAATATAGCAAGTAAAATATCAATCGCTTCAGATATATCAATCATTCTAAAGCAAGTAAACTACCAATCGCTTCAGATATATCAATCATTCTAAAGCAAGTAAAATACTTAGTTGATAGATACATGGAGCAACTCGCTCTAAAATTGCTTGGTTAAGGTA
>JAJJMC010020522.1:369653-415588 GCA_023531435.1 Papaver californicum | reverse complement strand
ATCTCTTTATCCTGAGAGTATTAGTGAGATATGTATGGTGAATGTTTATGTGCGATATCAAGTTGTCTTTCAGAAGACTTGATATTGAGGGAGGGTAATAGCATAAAGAGTGTTAGTGAGAAATGTGTGCTGAATGTTTGTGTGAAATTTGAGTGAGAGACTTGTAAACGTGTAAGATACACGTGAGAGTGGCGGTGCTTGTTAAGATTGTTGAGCATATACCTCAACTGGATCATTCTGTAATTCAAATCCTCTCTTTATCAATTCAATTATAAAATCGTCTCAGTAGAAAAGTAGACATTCTATGAGTGTTATATCTGGTGGTAACAGATTATCAGTACAACAGACTAATGGTTTAACGGCAATATATACAAAGATTACATCTAAATTAGAACATGATGATGTCTACCAAGGCGAGATAAGTACAGAAAGTGTATTTGTATTATCAGATGCCCTTAAGGGTTCAGTAAGTAGTCCAGTAACATTGAACTTAGACAAAACTGGTAACTTATATCTTGTTGGTTCAGATGATGTAATACTTAAATATCTTTACAGAATCGACACCGAAAGCAAGCAATCTCTACTTCAACTTTCTATCTATCTTGTTTTTCTTTCATCAAATCATCATGAAGTTTCTACAGGTAATTCTGATCACCTTCTCCTTATTACTTGTTGTTGTTCCATTACTAGTTGTTGAATCCTCATCTTTGAATGATACTTTTGTTAGTAGCAACATAACAAGGGGTTCATCACTTTCTATTTATTTGAATTATTCTAGTTATTGGCCTTCTCCCTTGGGTAACATTTCTTTTGGCTTCTACCAGTTACCATGATTCTACTTATATGGTTTGTTAAATCTCCATTTAAAACACGACAACTAATTGTAACGATCGTCTGTTATATATACAATCTTCAATTATCTTCAACAACGACAGAAAGTTGGTGCTGCGGACAATGCCAGGTAACAAAGAGAAACCCTTAATGCCCGACTTACAAGAGCCAGTGTCATATGCAATGATGCATGATAATGGAAACTTTGTAATATATGATTCAGACTCTCAAGTTATATGGGAGAGTTTTGACTATCCTACCGACACCATTCTCAGAGGTCAAAAGTTAAGACCTGGAGTTGATCTCATCTCTGGTGATCACAAATTATCAGTTCAACAGACTAATGGTTTGGTTGTTATATATGAAAAGACTAATTATGGTTTAAGAGATGGTGACCAAGACGATATAAGTGCACATAGTGTATCTATATCAAATGCGCTTCAGGGTTCAGTAAGTAGGCCATTAATCCTAAGTTTAGACACTAATGGTAGCTTATATCTTGTTGGCTCTGATGGTGCAGTACTTAAATATCTTTACCAAACAAGAATCGACCACCAAGGAAACAAGGACAAGGAAGTATTACTGGGAAGGAGGATGTTCAGAATCATATATATATATGGGAAAATTGGAAATATATCCCGGTAGTTACCCATACATTTGAGGATCTGTCCACTGACGGCTGCAATTAAGGAATATATCCCAACCATCTATTTCAATCGTTAAATCACATATGTGGCTATACACATGTCGTTTTTAGACAATTATACCCTTATCATTTCTGTATGCTTCACTCACCTTTCCATGGCCGAGTCTCCTTAACCTTTCTATATGCTTCAATCACCTTCAGAAAAAACATTCAACTCATCTTCTTTTCACTGAAGCAACCACCAGTTCTAACTCAATCCACATAACCATCAACCAATCCCCTTTTCTTTTCACGGAATCCCCTTCTCACATCAAAGATACCATCGAAGAACTAGGATTTCTTATTTGGAATCGAAGTTAGGGTTTCAAACTGAATTGGGAGTTGTATGAAATTGAGAAGTTGATTAAGGTGTTGATGAGTAAAGAAACAAAGGATTATGATTTAGTCAGAGTTTGAAGTTGTTTTGGTAAGAATCAAAAGATTAGGTTTCAGTAGAAAAATTAGGGTTTCGGATTAGAGTTAAGAATTTGTGAAATTGAGAAGTGAATAGAGTTGTTTAGAGAACAAGAAACAAAGATTGAAGTTTTAAAGATGATTGTTGAAGAGAAACAAGGGTCGGTGTTGTTGTAGACACGGCTACAGTGAGATTAGTTATTGTTTCTTATCCTGAGTTCGTGAAATTGTGGGTTATGATTGATTGTTCTTGACAGATTAGGTGCTGGTGTTGACAGGAAGAACCAGAAGGATATGGTTTGACAGAAGTCTATAACAAATCAGGGGTTCAGAGAAGAATTCAACTTGTTGTCTGTTGATTGATTGTGGTGCAATGGAGATGTCTGCTAGCCTGGGCTTTGGAGTTTTGGAAGATGGGCTCCTGTTGAATCCGAGAAGAGCAAGGAAGAAACTGACTCGGTGTTGTTGGTCACAATGGTTGTCTGCAATGGTTAGTTTTGAGCAGAGTTAATGGAAACAAAAAAGTATGGAGGAAACCATCAGTTCTGCTCTAGCAATGAGCCATGGCACAGTGGGCAGTCAATGAACATCCGGATACACCCCCCTCACCGACTGTTTTCACTACCAACAGACTCCTATCCAACCTTCACAGCTCCCATCTGTATACCATCTACATCATCACCACCACCGGCTGCAGTTCATACCAATAGTCGCAACCAACTCCAGAACCTTTTATTTATCAACAAACATCCACAGAGAACAATATATGGGTTCAAATGTAGTGAAGTCTGAATGTGATCGAATGGATTTGTAAAGAATGAAACAAAGTAGTTTGAATATGAATTCGAAGATGGGGTCATGTTTCTATTCGAGGTTGGTGAAGAAATGGTGGTACGAAGGATGGGTTTTCGTCTGCAAACTGAAATCAACAATTATGAATGAATACTTTGTGTGTTGAATGGTTATGGGTATGTAAATTTGAATGTTTGCAGGGAAGGAATTAAGTTGTGTAGCTTCAATTATGCAGCCAGTATCCAGCCCTAACCAGTTGCAAGACGCATATAAACTGTTTGAGAAATTTCCTGAGCCATTAGTTCTACACAAATTCAAGTTCAGTTTTAAATGACAGGGGTATTATTATCCGTATTTGGCACATGCGGCCTCACACATATGCGTTTTTGATCATTTAACGGTTTAAATGGATGGCTGGGACATATCCTTTAATTCTGACCGTTACAGGACATATCCTCAACTGAGGCATAAAATCCGGGACATATTCCAAATTATCCCTATATATAGAGCAACACTGGATTCTGAAGGGGTCTTTAATCTGTACAAGGAAAGGATTGATGGAAATATTAGTGATCATGAAAAAGCTTCTAGTATTATAGTAAGACGACGGGAAAAAAAACCCGATGAGTGACTCACAAATAGAACTAATCATAGATCTAAGTTGTTTGGGGGTTGCCATGTTGTTGATGATAGCACTGAGATTTGTTATTGGACAATTGGATAATAATGATACGCGGATTGCGCATAAGTTAATCCTCACGAGAGTTATGTAATTTTTTCTTTCAGTTTTCTTTCTATTTATTAGAAATAATTTTTATTTTATTTTTGCACCTCGGTATAATTTTTGTTTTGTTTTGTTTTCCTATTCTTTGTTATCATGCGAATATTGAATATATTACTCCCTCCGTTTCTGGAAAAGTGTTACTATCAATTTTTCATTTTAGCCTAAAAATAAACCAAATTGAAAATGTAATAGTAACTCTTTTTCTGAAGCGGAGGTAGTATTTGTTATGGGACGGACAGATTATATATACTTTCAGAACCTGTTTAAATTCAAAGGCTAAAAAATAAACATTAAGGTCAAGCACTGTGATGCTTGATTTCCCTTGGTTATGGCTGATTATAGCCAAAAGCAACCACTATGGTTTATTTTTTGGCTATAACGTGGGGAAAAAGTAAATCTTGGCCAGTGAGTGGCATAGATCTATGACGCCCACAAGCCAAAAAACAGCTGAGTTTCAACCAACAAATTTACGTAAACTTAGTTTTCATCTTCAGTTTTTAATTTATCACCAATACGTACATAGAAAATTCGAAGTATTGGATCTACAAAATATTTGACGGAAAATTATGACGAAAACTATAAGCCAAGAGAAGATACATTATACCATAGGGATGGTTTTTTGGATGCATTTCTCTTGGGTCTTGGCTATAATCTGGCCAAAGGCAAGAGAAATCCATCACCATAGTGCTTGGCCTAAGCACCTATACTACTATATATATAAATTTCGTCGAGAACTTTTCAATTATATGAATTTTACTAAATGTTAATTTATTTATTTGAGAGATTTTTAATTTTTAGCTTTTTTTAGTTAAGAAGAGCAAATAAGAGAGAAAAATATTTTAACATTTTTAAATAAATAATTATATAAAAAAGAAACTCTTTTGTCTCGCTTTTTGTAGGAAGCAAGTAGAAAAAACTTATTTGGGGCTACTGAGAATAAGACTAAATCCAATTTTCCCGGTTGATGAATCTTATAATTTTTTCTGACGTGAATTTTAAGTTAGATGTCAAAATCATATTTCAATATAAACCCTGTTTCCACAGTGAATGACCAAATTTTCCACCATTCTTCCTGAGAGACGCTTTTGTTTACTGTTTGTCGGGTCCTCAGACATGTCTAACATCATTTATTTATTTTCGGATCGGATTCGGTTGAATATGATTCATCTGGAACTTACTGAAATCATGTTACTCATCGGATCTGATTCAATGTATTTGTTTTTTAAGTCAGATCTGACACAACTGACTCAAATATGCAATCAATAATTTGGTCCCATAAATCAAGGGGATTTATTTCCTGATTCAAACGGATTCGAATCAAGAATTAGATCTGACTCAGATAGCGAGTCAGATCTGGCTAAAATTAAAAGATAAACGGTCTAACATCTTATTCATGCCAAATCAGAAACCAAATCAGATTCAAACGTCGAATCAGCGACAAAAAAAACATTGTGTAAATAGTTCCAGTTCCTATGATGCAACTCCACTGAGCCTTTCTAGAAGAAGGTAATCCAACGTGACAGATAGTCGGTGATAACTAGAATTCAAAAACGGAAAAATTATTATTTATTTTTTTATTTCTATGATGTTCGACAGTTTATATGTCTGAATTGGAGGTATTCGAATTAGGTAATTTTCTTTTTTTGAATCATATATACGAATCTGACACTATAAACTGTTATATATATATATATATATATATAATTTGATTCAAAAAATTATATAATTATTTTACTAAATCTAATCTTTTGTCTCTTTTTACCTTTATTCCATTCTCATCTCCAACCTCAGGATTCCTTACTTCCTCTGTATTACCACCACAGATATCAATCAAAACCCAATTTTCTCTATTTTTCTATTCATGGTTTCTGATTTTTTCCAATTACAATTCACCCAAAAAAATCAATTCAATCCCAAATTTCGTGTTTCAATCATAAATATTTTTCCATAAGAAACAAAACCCATGATTTGATTTCTTGAATTAACTTGTCAGAAGAATCAAAACATTGCAATTGTCTCTCTTTTTTCTTCCTCTGTTTGATTCTTTGAAGATGACACAGTGTTTCAGTTTCACAGCATCAAGAGATTGGTGGTACAGATATACATTCTCACACGCAGGTTTGAAATCAGTAACAACAAATTTAGGAGAAGGGACAACAATGCATTGTTGGATACCAAAAGTCATCAAGCCAACAAAACCAAATCTTCTGTTAATCCATGGATTTGGTGCTAATGCAATGTGGCAATGGCGCAATTATCTTAGACCCTTTATTCCACGCTTCAACGTGTACGTCCCCGACTTACTCTTCTTCGGAGAATCATATACAACACATTTAGAAAGAACTGAACATTTCCAAGCTCAATGTTTGAAGAAATTAATGGAGGGTTTTGAGGTTCAGAAATTGAGTTTAGTTAGTGTGAGCTATGGTGGTTTGGGTATAGTTTAGCATCACAGTATCCGGATGCGATCGAGAAAGTTCTGTTGTGTTGTTCTGGTGTTTGTTTAGAAGAGAAAGATATGAAAGATGGTTTGTTTAAGGTTTCTGATTTAGACGAAGCTGCTAGTATTTTGTTACCTCAAACACCTGATAAGTTGAGAACTCTTGTTAAAATGTCATTTGTTAAGCCTGCTGCTGCTAAGACCGTGCCGTCGTACTTTCTTCGCGATTTCATTCAGGTCAGTACAATTTTATTCCTTCAAATTTGTGCCTTAGAACTATAGTTGTTTTGCTATTGATGTTCAATCATTGACAATGGATGATAATTTGAACCCGGAGTTCAAATGGTTTATGGGTCTAATTTTGTTTGTGCAAATGGTGGCAGGTAATGTGCACGCACTACATTGAAGAGAAGAGAGATTTGATTCAAAATATACTAAAAGATCGACAGTGTTCGAATCTTCCTAAGATTAGTCAGGTAAAACTCTGAATGATTTCATTCTTATTGCAGTAGTCTTACATCTGTGAATCAATGATTGCAGAACTAGTAGCGATATTGTTTCGTATGTGTAGTTCGGTTTCTAATTATGGCATTTCTAAAATTTTGGTGCAGCCAACATTGATAGTATGGGGAGAGGAAGACCAGGTATTCCCTTTGAAACTGGGGTACAGATTAAAAAGGTAAGACATTTTAACTAGTGTCTGATTTTCGTTAGGTACATTTTGTGCTAGTTCGAGAATCCTGTGAACGAAGTTGTAAACTTATTTTGTGTAATCTTTGAACATTATGTAGGCATTTAGGAGATAATGCAGAACTGGTAGTGATCAAGAATGCAGGGCATGCAGTGAATCTGGAGAAAACCAAAGAATTTTTGAAGCACTTGAAAGCTTTTCTCATAGACAATGTTCCGGTGCATGATCACAATTCTGTAAAAGACAACACCAACGGCAAGAACAATGACAATTGAACTAGTTAAAGATTGTGGATATATATGATGCACTTATAATTGAGATAGCATGAAGAAATTGGAAGCAGTTTCTATCGTCACCATACTAATCTGTGGATTCAATCATACTGCAGCTTGTTTCTAAACTAGTAGAAAGCTGTATGCAGCAGGAAGGTTGAGATCATTATAGAGGTAAGCTAAAGTCATTGCGAGTCATGTTCTTGTGTTCAGAACCTGTTCTTGCTCCTACACTCATTTACAACAAGAGTGAACAGAGGAATTTGATTTTGGTTTATGAAGAATCAATTTTGGTGGAAGAATCCAATTTGTGAGAGAATGGAGTAGTGACCAGTCTTGAACTAACTGACTAACTGAACGATGTATCTATGGCTTGCCAAAGCTAGAATGTTGTATGAGTAGTGAATTTGTGATGCATAAATACATTAATCAACTGCATAAGTTTTCAAATCTTTACATCTCAAGCTTTTCTTCTAGATCTTCCAAAGAAAAGAGGGCGTTAGGCATGACTTGAATATCTTTGGGACACTTTTAGCCATTCCAAAGTTCGTTATGGAAGTTGCAGTTTCGAGCGAATGGCCTGAATCACTTGCAATTGAATCAGATGAATCAGCTACACTACTGATATTTAACATAAAAAAATTTAAAAAACATTTCTAAAATTAGTCTCCGGCAGGCGCCAGATAAGACCTCGACAACACCCAGAAAACAGGCTCCTTAGTCCCCCTATGGAGACATTCCAATTGGAGAAGTCATCTTAGAAAACAGACTATAAGGAGAGATCCACAGTGTTAGCAAACCTTATTCTATTTCCCTTCCTTATCATTGAAAAGTACTACACTCTTTGTTTTCAACCTCATCTGCACAACATGTAGTGATCATGTATTGTCAATGACTCTTTCTTTTACAATAACCACACATTAAAAGGAGGCATTTGAGTCCTTAAACATCAAAATCATACTTCCATGAAAACCCAAACACAAACCACCATGACTTCATTCCTTGTTTCTAAAATCATCTCTTCATCTTCAAAACTGCTTTCAAACCATACTCACAAATACAAACTTCTTCAAATCCTCCATCAAATTCTTTGCATAACTCTGTATTGGATTGTTTTCTTCCTTAGGCTTCTTCCTTCACTGTACCCGAACACGAAAACAACGTCAAGAACCTTTGATACTTTCTCTGGAAAAAGAGAGAAAGATATTATTCAAGAAACAACTGTTAATGGAGATTCAACCAGTGTTTGTAGAGCACTTACGCAAATTCTTTCAATTATTAATGAAATTCCAGTTAGTTCTCGGAAATATGAACTTGTTCGTTCACTAGCCGAGACTTTGATTGATGATAATATCAAAGTAGGGTCTGATGTTCTTAGAGATATCAATTGTACAGTTCTTTTTTCTGCCTTTGCAAAGACTCTTCAGCAGCTTGAATCTGGTGTGTTGGAGGAAGTCAAGGAGACTACTCTGATAGGATCGTCTGAACAGCGGTTGGTCCGGGTTCTGCATACAATTCGGTCATATAGCGAACGAGCATGGGCACGGCTTGGTGAAAAGGCAGGTGTGCGTAAACCGGATGCTTGGACTGCTGAGAAGTTTGCAGCTGAGCTGCTCTGGTTGGCTAAGAAGATGTCAACTTGTGGAAATGCAGATGTTGCTGTATCAAGCTGGGGGTCAGCTTCTAGGTTGGCTTGGCTCTCGATTTCGGCTGAGCCACGAGTTCAAGGTTCTCTCGTCAAAATTTCAGGTACAAAAACTTACCATGTGACGCAGATTAGCAAAACACTAAAATAGTAAAAATGAAAAAAGTGAAAGTGTCTCTTTTTATGGGACGGAAGTAGTATTTTTTTCGTGCCTCCTCTAGCTGGGGCTGAAGGCACCAAAGTTGGTTTTTTGCTGCACTAGATAACCTTCAAGTTTACTTGCATTGCTGTATCATGATACCTAAACTACATTAATAGTCTTAAGCTTCTGGCTATCTAGCCTAACCACCCATAAGTATGGTAAGTACTGTGACAGCACAATATCTGTATCCCATACTTAACTATGGAAGCCTGACAAACAAGATGAACCTTTCTCTGCAGCTTTCCTGTTAAAGGAGGCGACAAAAATGGGACCAGTAGGTAAAATGGAAAGAGAACAAAACGGTGATGATGAAGGAGTAATGGAGATAGTAAAGAAACATGATGAACAAAGAGAGAAGAATATGAAGTTGTTGATGTCATGGTTGCCATTCCTATGCAGAGCAAGCAATGGAACTGATGCACCAGTCTTGAGCACCAGCGACAGACTGGAAGTTGAGAGAGCAATCGAAGACTTGATAGGTACATTTAGGAAAGACCAACAAGAGAAAGTTTTATCACTCTGGCTTCATCACTTTACTTCTTGTCCTCTCTCAGACTGGCCCAATCTTCAGTCCTGCTATAAAAGATGGTTGGATGCATCACGAAAGCTCTTGGCTATTTGATGAACTACTGGCTGGTCATATCCCACAACAAGTATATCTTGCAGAATACATGTATTTTTATTACTTATGAAATATGATGCATATGCAGACTCAGTGATTCATGCACACATTTCGGTAGGAATGGGGAAACCTAAAAAGAAATGTTTGTCATGCGCTTAAGAAACCTAGGCCTTCCTTTAATAAATATTGCCACTACCATCATCTTAATATATGAATTTCAAATAAGGAACTGCCAATAACAGCAAATGTGAATATACAATAGAAAGATATGATCCAGTTGAATAAATGGAACTCTACAGCTAGACACGAGGAAGGATCTTATGATTCTTTCTACAATAATGAAATTAAAAGAAAGCAGTCACCATCTCTGCATTTACACAGCAAGGGCGTTCAGATACACTCTGCCATTTGGCCTTCAGTGAAAACCCTCCTCCCATGGATTTATTATTTCATGCCATACCATTCCTGCAAAACCCGTTTCATACAGAAGAATAAGAAACACCGAACTCCAAAAGAGGAAACGAGGTTGCACAAGTTATACAAACAATCTACAATTAATGGCTATTGGAAGTTTTTGTTTCATACATTGCTCAAGAAGCAACTACAACTCAATTGATAAGAAAAGATAAAACACTGAGATTTAAACCAAATTCAGAGGCTAAATGGTAACTTCCTTACCTATGCTTCAAGAGTCATTAACTTTGGAATGCTCCCCTGACAATTCAAAATGAAAAAAATTGCATTAGAACAAGAAAATGTTTCATCAGTTAGCTATCAACCCAGTGTAGAAGGCAAGAATAAGTAAAAAGAGTTACAAAAGACAAACAACGAGAAAGATGTAGGCAGAGTTCATAGTTGACCGCTACCTTCTTCTGCCATATCTGAGGTCCATAAAGTGAGGTTGTCCCTAAGAAGCTGCATGATAAGTGTACTGTCCTTGTAGGAGTCTTCACTAAGCGTATCAAGTTCTGATATAGCTTCATCAAATGCTTGTTTAGCGAGGAAGCATGCCCTGCATTACCTATGAAGTACATCACTTATAAAGCTAACCAATAAATGAACAATATAATCATAAATAAAGCCAAAAGAGAAAGATAAGATGAGAAAGAGAAATAGAAGAGAAGTGGTAAAATAAAACTGAAAGTCAAAGAGGAGGGTTGCATGCCTCTCAGGTGAGTTCAATATCTCATAGTAAAACACGGAGAAGTTTAGGGCCAAGCCAAGTCTTATTGGATGAGTAGGTGGGAGATCTGTTGAGGCAGTACTACTGGCAGCCTGTTTCATCACAAGTAACTCCATTATGACTCAAGTTATGACATCGTCGAATCGACCAATTGGGAAAGTACAACAAAAGCAAGGAAACGGAGAAAAAGCAGAGAAACAATCTAACTGCAACAGACCTCGTAGGCCTTGAGAGACAGATCTGCTACTTCTTTACGTTCATTCCCCAACTTAATTTCAGCCAGATACCGATAGTAATCCCCCTTCCTACACAGAAGAGAGATAACATACAGATGTAGAATACCAATACAGTTAAGGTAGTAAGAAAAAAGCACCAAAATACTGAGCATACTTTAAAACCAAGACAGCGCAAGAAAAGAAAAATAAATCTACAGGAATATACTTAACCAAATAGATTCTTATCAAATACTAGTAAAACTCACATCTTATGGTAAAAAACTGTGGATTCTCCTGTGGAAGAGGATGATAGGAGGTGTTCATCAATGACAACCAAGATGTCACTGCAAATCTTTGAAAGCTCATCCTCAACCTTTTGTCTGTATTCTTTTATCTTCTTCGTATTCTGCTCATTTCCCTTTCCTTCTTCTTTCTGTTCAATGGAAGACAAAATCCTCCATGATGCCCTTCTTGCACCAATTACATTCTTGTACCCAACCGACACCAGATTCCTCTCTTCTACAGTCAGTTCCACATCCAATCTAGCAAGCTTCTTCATTGCTTCAACCATTTCTGCGATAAAAGTATCCATTTTAGAATGTAACAATACTACCAGAAGCAATAAAATGAATCTGTCCATGAAACCCAAAGTAAGGTGCGATAGTGCGATAGTGCGATACTGTGATACTGTAATACTACTCATCTTGAATTGTCTTTCCACACAAAAGAATTTTGGGTAAGAAATCAATAAACCAATGACTTAAAAAAAAAGGTCATCAACAGATATATGGATTTGCATCAGACAACCAAAGGAACGTACAACTATCCTATATTTATCATACAGTTTATGAATCATAAACTTGTAGACATAATCAATAAATTGGCAACCATAGTATTCAATTTACAGGATTCCAACTAACCAAACAACAATCAAGATATCTACAAAGTGGCCAGTAGGAATTTCTGATATGTTGCAGTAACTAACACCTTAGGATGGCAAAAAGTATATGTAGCTGTCATATCAGCAAAATGGACACGAGGGGATACAAAGAGGATCCCCCAAATTAACACACATAAATCAATCCACTACTTTTCACAGGATAAATAACATCGACATGTGTACTTTAACACTCGTAATTCTTCAAACTAAAAAGCGTTGGATATGCACACGATATAATAATCTAAGGACATTACTATGTTTCGACACGTTATATCCAACAAGGCACAACATATAAACACAATAATTAACATATTAAGACCCACTGAAGTATCCGCAATCCGCAAGTGACTGGACAAGGTTTTCCGAATCCCACAAGGAAAAATCCAGATAGTTAAGTGATCTTATAGCACAACAAAACCCATATTAGCAGCAATTCTACACTGATCACTGATCATCAATTAGTAAAAAGATCACATCTTTATACATTCAACACTGATCTGACTTTAACACACACACACTAAGCAAAGTTATGTCATATTAAACCAAGATCAACAACCGATTTAATAATTATGGTGAACCCACAATACATGATAAATAAATAAATTCTCACATAAATACCCACAAAATTGACTACTCAATGTACACAGATCAAGAAAAAAATCATTAATTAAACAGAAAAATCTCCATTAAATGTAACTATAAAATTAAATCAAACCCACTAACCCATAAAAAAAAATTAAAAACCCATACATAAACAAGTGTATATCTTTCAAAACCCTAATGAAAATCAAAGTATAAATAAATTTCATTCCTTTAATCAAAGACTTACCATCATATCTCTCAGCTTGCTCTGCAAGTCTAGCCAAGTAAACTAGTTTTTCTCTCTCAGTATTCATCTTCTTTCTTCTTCCTCACTCTCTTTCTGTTGATGATGAATCCTATGAATATCCTCCTTCCTCTCCTCTGTTTCTTTTTTCTTCAAAAGACCTCTTTTTTATTTTTTTTTATTTTTTTTTATTTTTTCTGATTCCCTTTTTATTATGCAACTAATTTTCTTCTAGATACAGTATGATTGATTAATGATCGTTAGATCTGTGGTTTTAGATTCTTGTCCGTGTAATCAATGGATGAGAAGTGATATGATATATAGGAGGTTTGAACAGTTGGATTAAGTGATTAGGATGGGAATTAAGGGTTGGATTGGTGGATAGGTAGATATGGAATTAAGTCCAATCATTGTAGTGGTGGGTTATAGCTGACGAGGATCTGAAAAGGAGATTGGATTAAATTCAATTAAATACTCACCGGATTTTGAATCGGAAAGACTAGACGACAACAAGAGCACAAAACACTAAAAAATATAACTAGAAGCCAAAACGACTGACACCACCGGACCTCAGATATGTGGATGATGGTCTTTCTTTACTCCCGGAATTCTACCCCGTTTTCTCGTGGAATCCATCCTGTATTCTGGTGGTCCAATATTGTTATGTTTTTTTTGAAGTATAAATATTGTTATGTGATTGGTAATCTATCTTATGACTCAAAAATTATACCATTAATCCAAAATTTTCACTGTGATTGAATTTTGTTTATGTGACCTAACACGTATTTGGTGAACCAAAGTTGCTAAATGATCCCAAACTCTAATGGTTTCAGTGCAAACCAAAGTTGCTAAATGATCCCAAACCATAATGGTTTCAGTGCTCCTGAATCTACCAATTGACCTAAAATTTACCCAGTGGTCTAAAATTTATACTGTATTCCAAATTTTGTTATATAGCCCATAATTTTTAGTTTAATTTAAAATCTGACATACAACTCAATTATATTATGTGATCCCCAATGGTTTCTGTTAGAGCTTATAGCCCAGCTCGTAGTGCAAACTATCTATATTCATAGTGAGTGCAGGCTATCTATACCTTTACTAACATAAACTTTTATTTTTGTTAGTTAGTTAGGTTTTCTTAGTTAGGTTGTTACTTTTTCATTTTCTTAGTCAATTGTCAAGTACAAACTCTCTGTAATATTTCTTTAACCCATTTTTCAATACAACTTACATTCTCTTACATGGTATCAGAGCCATAAGAAAAAGAAAATCAATTTTCTTCAACAACTTAAAACCAACAACAACCTCCACCATTAATGGTGAGAAAAAAATCAAAACTCACAATCTTATGCTGCTACAGACAATACAAACAACAACAACAACAACATAATATTTAATCAACAACAACTTACACCTCTTGGATTACTAACACAACATCAACAACAACCACCACCGCAAACACAACAACCACCAACAACACAACATCAACAACAACCACCATACACACAATAACATCCAAACTTTTTTGGTTTTCAAAGATTCAGTCCATTACCTTTTCAAAATATATCAAATTTTGTTTTTGTGAAGCTAGATTCTTCAAACTTCTAGTTTGGAAAGATCAAATTTCCTCCATTTTGATTAGTATCAATCTCGTTGGTTATGTGGATGGATAAATTCTTCCAGAAACTCCATTGATACTAATTTACAATGCTCAAACATCAAATCCAAAGTATTTAGAATGGGTACAAACGGATCAGTTTGTTGGTTCTTGTTTTAATGTCATTGTTTTACCTTTTCTTGCTGCTGAACTTCTTGGCAAGAAATCTGCTAGAGAAAAATGGTTTCATCTTTCTCGAATCTTCACCGAGCAATTCTTTGCAAGAAAATCAATGTTACGACAACTACACTCAATAAAAAAAGGTTCAACTTCAATCTTTGAATATCTGCATCAACTTAAGACTATCTCAGATTAATTGTTACTTGTCAATACCAATTACGACTGTTGGAATGATTATTCTGACTGTTTATCTGGATCTCTTAATAGATGCTATGCATAGGAGGGGAGCTTCCAGTCTAAAATTCAAAACATCTGTGACGATGAGCTGTCATGATTCTGGAAAGCTCAACTACTATCAGCGGTAGGGTAGAAAAACTGGTCATGTCAAAGCTCATGCCAACATTGATGGATTTTTGTTTCAAATATGAAATGATATGCATAAGGATTGAACTTAGTCATAATAACTTGGGCTTTTGTTGGTTTGATTTTCTTTGTGTTTTATCAAAATAAATTGGGCATTTTGGGGTATCATAAATAAGATTTTCTTATATATGTATAGGTCTTAGTTATCCCATTCATTTGTTTTACTACATTGCTCTTAGTTTATTTATTTTCTTGCAGACTAATATGTTCATCTTGAACAGCATCACGGTGGTGGTTACGGTTATCTCATTTGGGATGTTCACTTTGCTTGGTGGGGATTTAACACCTGCGAGGGCATTTACATCACTTACGCTGTTTCCAATATTAAGATTCCTAATTTGATAAATCAGGTGATGCCTCTTATTCTTAGATTGTCTCTCTTTTATTTGTGTATCTTGTGGTTTTAGAACCAGAGTTGTGGCTCCCACTCTTTTTCAGTTGCTAGTAATATTTCCGGACCTTGTTAATTTAGTATATCAACACATTAATTGGAGAAAGGGGCTTCTCTTAATACCGTATAGTTAAATCTTAGGGTTCATAGAGAAATGTTTTACAACTTGTGCCATGTATTAATTTCTGTTGGTTAGATACCCTTTCCGAGTATTATTTCTGTGAGAGATGTATTATTTTTCGTTGTTGACCATAATTCTTCTCTCTTGTAAAACTGTTAGCTTACCTCTAGTTCAGAACTATTTTTTAAAATCAGGGCAAGAAGTTCCAGTATCAGTAAATGAATTAAGGCGAGAAAAAAGAACATAGACAGATGGAGATATCCTTGCTCTGGCAATTTAGAGTTCTGTACCGTCAGATAAGTTAACGTATTGAGGAAAAAGAACTTCCACTGTGGGAAAATGATATTCCTTTTTTGGCATTTTTGGTATTCTTGTAAGCAAAAATGATAGCCATATTCTATTCATTTTGAGTGATTATAGGTATCCACATGGAAACTCCTTTCTCCAACAGAATACTGTCTAGCATTCAAAAGTTTTGATATTTTGAATATAATTTGGGCTAATAATGTAAAGTTGAATTCATCTTATAAATACAATATTAATATATATCCAGTTTCAACCATCTTTGTATTTCAGAATCTATTTTATTTTAATTAAAGTTGAATTCATTTTGTAAATGCAATCAATGTATATTTAGTTATTGGTATTTTGGACCCACTTGTACCTTTTGGCTACAAAATATTCAGTCGCACTAAGATTTAATTTATCGATAAAAAAAAGTTTAGTCGCAAAAGAAAAAAAACCGCGATAGAAATATATTGGGCCAAGTAAGGATCAACCTTGGGCGGGTTTGGCAGGTCACCAACCTACCAATATATTAGTATCTGTTACGGTTATTACTTTTGCTGATTAAGGTTAATTAATTTAATAATTAAAACGTGTTAGTGTGTCTAATTAATAGGCATTTTATAAGTTGTTTAGGTTTGTGGGGGATAATTCCTATTTTGTAGGCATTTATTTCTACATGGTTTGTAACTTGTTTTTATAAACTCTATTTAATGAATTGTTTTAATGAACTGGTTATCCAGCGAATTAATTAGAAACAAGGCTCACAATGATGTGTTTTTGGAGGGTTTGGCTCTGCGATAAGCCTAAATTGACTCGTCTATAAGTCTTAAATTGACGATGGGTTCGTCTGTAAACTCTTTATCATTTCTTTTATCCGATTTTCGAGTTACGATACGAAGAGGATCGTAATAGTATCCTAACCCTTGAGGGTTACGAGTTATACCCGGGTTAACTCACGAGGTTCCACACTCATCCTAATCAACGGATTGTTACAGAAAAACAGGTACGTGTAGTTAGGTGTGTTTTTACCATGCTTAAGTAATTATCCATATTTAAATGGTAATTATCCACACTTATCTTATGACAGATAATTAATAAGATTATTACTATTATAAATACCGGATCAACAAAACGGATTTGTCTCTCTCACTTTCTTATCCTAAGCCATGACAAACTCAGCAGCTCACAAAGTGAACTTCTCGAACCCAAGAAGTTTTTCAACAACTGTTAAATCAGATCTAAAAGAAACATTCTTCCCTGATGATCCATTTCGACAACTCAACAACGAACCTTCCACGTTTCGTAAGGAGAAAAAAACAGTAGAATACTTGATACCCGTGTTCGAATGGTTACCGAAATATAGTTTCAAATTGTTTCGGGGTGATTTACTTGCAGGAATCACCATTGCTTGTCTTGATGTTCCTCTAGGAATCAGTTATGCTAAGCTTGCTAATCTACCTCCAATTTACTGGTTTCCAAGCCTAATATTTTCTAAAAATTGGACTTCGAAGCCCTTTTTTTGCTTAACTACACCCTCTACCGAGATGTTGCTTCCCCATAATAAAATTTCTGGCTCGCCTCTGCTTAAAAGTGATTAACAACAGTTAGTATTTTTATTTTTTTTGTGTTGCAGATTCAAGTTTTGTCCCGCCATTTTGAGCCTCTACTACACGGCTCATTTTGAGATTTGAAATTAGAGCATTCTGCAACTTGGTTCTAGCATACATCACATCATTATGACATCAATGATTGGACTCCCTACAAAAAGATACTGAGAAAATATTTGATTTATTGTGTGCAGAAAAAGAAGAAGCCAAGTTTATATTGGGTATCAGCATTAGCGCCCATGGCGACTGTAGTTATTGGATGCTTGGTTGAATATTTTGCTCATGCAGACAAACATGGAATTCCAATTGTAATCTACTTCCTAACTATAAATGTTCATGATCAAAGGAACTTCCCAATTTATTCTTAAGGGATAATTAGAAAAATATCCCAAAAATGCATGCCTCGTCGGGAAAATGCCCCGTAAAGTTCAAATTCTGGGAAAATGCCCCACCGTCCACTTTTCCATCCATTTGGTGTTAAATGCCACACAAGTTCTTCACACACGTGGGACTTTAGACGAAACTACCCTTCATATCCTCTTCCAATCATAACTTTTTTAATCTTTAACTTTAACTAATATAAAAAATATTTTTATTTTCAATATTTTTTACAAAAATTAGTTTTTTTTACGAAAATATTTTTTTTACAAATTCTTTTTTTTACACATTTTTTTTTTTACAAATTTTTTTTCTAATTTTTATTTAGAGAAATATTATTTTTTTTCAAATATTTTTTTGATAACTTTTTTTGATAATTTTTTATTAAAATCATTGTATAATTATCGATTGTAAAAAAAAATTGTAAAAAAAAAACTGTAAAAAAAATTGTAAAAAAAAATTTTTTTGTAAAAAAAAATAAATTTTTGTAAAAAAACTAAATTAGAAAAAAATAGCCCATAGATAGTTTTTTGTAGCCCTCAAAAAAATTAGGATTAGAAGGGAATATGAAGGGTAGTTTTGTCTAAAGTCCCATGTGTGTGAAGAACTTGTGTGGCATTTAACACCAAATGGATGGAAAAGTGGACGGTGGGGCATTTTCTCAGAATTTGAACTTTACGGGGCATTTCCCCGACGGGGCATGCATTTTTGGGGCATTTTTCCAATTATCCCTATTCTTAATGAGCTAAATTTTTATGTTGCATTGTGTGTATTGGTTGGTCACTTGAAGAAAGGAATAAATCCTTCTTCAATTCAATTCTTAAACTTCCATCCGAAATATCTACCTTACACAGTAAAAGCCGGTATCATGACAGGATTTCTTGCTTTAGCTGTAAGTTCTATGATCACTTAATTAGTATGCACGTCAATTGCATATTCTCAAATTTTGCGAATAGCATTTTTCTTCCATGCATACACAGGAAGGTATTGCAATAGCAAGAAGTTTCGCCACAATAAAAAATAATCAAATAGACGGGAATAAAGAGATGGTAGCTTTTGGGATGATGAACCTTGTCGGCTCATTCACCTCTTGCTATTTGACCACCGGTATGCTTAATTAGTTCAAGTTATTGTGTTCATGAATGTTGCGAAATGACAATAGAAATTCGGGATAATTAGAAAAATGCCATAAAAATGTATGCCCCGTTGGGAAAATGCCCCACAAAATTAAAATTCAGGGAAAATGTCCCACCGTCCACTTTTCCATCCATTTGGTGTTAAATGGCACACAAGTTCTTCACACACGTGGGACTTTAGACAAAACTACCCTTCATATTCCCTTCTAATCCTAATTTTTTTGAGGGCTACAAAAAACTATCTAGGGCTATTTTTTTCCAAATTAGTTTTTTTACAAAAAATTATTTTTTTTTACAAAAAATTTATTTTTTACAATTTTTTTTTACAAAATTTTTTTTTTATAATTTTTTTTACAATCGATAATTATACAATGATTTTAATAAAAAATTATCAAAAAAAGTTATCAAAAAAATATTTGAAAAAAAATGATATTTCTCTAAATAAAAATTAGAAAAAAATATTTGTAAAAAAAAAAAATTTTGTAAAAAAAAAGAATTTGTAAAAAAAATATTTTCGTAAAAAAAACTAATTTTTGTAAAAAAGATTGAAAATAAAAATATTTTTTATATTAGTTAAAGTTAAAGATTAAAAAAGTTATGATTGGAAGAGGATATGAAGGGTAGTTTCGTCTAAAGTCCCACGTGTGTGAAGAACTTGTATGGCATTTAACACCAAATGGATGGAAAAATGGACGGTGGGGCATTTTTCCTGAATTTTAATCTTATGGGGCATTTTCCCAACGGGGCATGCATTTTTGGGACATTTTTCCAATTATCCCTAGAAATTCGGTTAATTGTTTTTTTCAGGACCATTTTCGAAAACTGCTGTGAATTATAGTGCGGGATGCAAGACAGCAATGTCTAACGTTGTAATGGCAGTTTGCATGATGTTAACATTATTATTTATCGCTCCTGCCTTTGGTTACACTCCTCTAGTCACTCTTTCTGCAATCATCATGGCTGCAATCATCATATCACATTTACAAAGTCGATAAATATGATTTCTGTATTTGTATGGCAGCATATTTAGGAGTAATCTTTATTAGTGTGGATGTCGGCCTCATGATATCGGTAATTTTAACCTTAAAACTTACATACCAAATGCAGGCTATAATCTGTACCTTTCTTTTATCTAATAGACCTAATAGACACTTGTTTTTGTTTTGTAGATAGGATTATCCGTCATCAGAGCACTTTTATGCGTAGCTAGGCCTCCGATATCTAATCTTGGGAATGTGTCAAACTCAGCGATGTACCGTGATATTGAACAATATCCTTCTGTATAAAAGGTTCCCGGCGTATTAATTCTGCAGTTGGGGTTCCCCATTTACTTTGCTAATTGTACATATGTACGCGAAAGGTAAAATACCACATCTGTCTCAGGAAGATTGATACTTTCACTTTTCCAATTTAGCCTATTTTTAGGCAAAATTAGAAAAGTGAAAGTATCATTTTTTTCAGGGGACAGAGGGTGTAATCGTAGTTATACGTAAACCACAGATTCTTAATAACTTCTTTATCTCCGAAAAAATTTTACCAGAATTTGGAGGTGGATGGACCATGAACAAAGCATAAGTAATTCCAACTCTGCTGACACCGAACATATTATTCTAGATGTGGGAGGTAATATATGAATTTCTGAATTGTTGATACGAAATTCTTTAATTTCACTACTCCAAATGAATGATGGTAATATTTTAATTTATCTGTAGGAGTTACTGCTATAGATATTACGGGCATCGGAATGTTAACTGAAGTTCTGAAAAGTATAGAGAGAAAGGGAATCAACGTGGTATTAGCCAATCCTCATATTGCAATGATGGAAAAGCTAACGTTATCGAATCTTGTTGAGACAATAGGCAAGGATTCTATATTCTTGCCGATCAGTGATGCAGTTGAAGCATGTCTTAGAATAAGTTCCAAGAATACAGCCAATACAAATGAAGTAGAGAATGATATTGTATAAAACACAGATGATGATGTGAAAGATGGAGCTAAGTCGTTCAAGTGTTTCGGCACCTGGTTAGATGATAAATCTTGTATTGATGTTATAAATGATTCTTGGTTAACTCATCACGATGGCTCTTTTGGTTTTAAACTAGTTAAAAAACTTTATGTCACTAAGATAAACATTAAGAGGTGGAATAAAAATCAATTTGGTAACATAAACTTAAAACTGGAACAAGCTAAAAAGGATCTGGAGCGTTTCAGCAACAATCAGTATGTAAAAAATAAATCTGAAGTTGTGAAACAGTTAAGTCTTGAGGTTGAAAAATGGTGTAATAATGAATCTTTTTTAAAAATTAAAAGTGGTGATAAATTGTTGAAACTGGATGATAAAAATACGGGTTACTTCCACGGTCACGTAACATAATAAATGCTATTAAGAATGAGAATAACATTTGGGTTGAGGGAAGGGTTATTAAGTTCTTTACAAACACTTCTCTAATATGGCCACTGATGGACACATTTTAGTGTCTAAATTGCACCTTAATTTCTAGTGAGTTAGTATTCGATTTTGTGTCTATTACGTGTTTTTATGCTTTTGTAGGTACATTAGAAGAATAAAGATTTGTGGAAAAATTGGCTCAAAAAGTGTTCAAGGCCCGTTAGCAAAATGTCTAGCCCACTTTGGATTAGAGTTTGATGAGTTAGGCCCATCAGAGACCTTACCTGTGATTGTAACTCCAGATTTGGATAGTGACCAAGAGAATAGGCTACTAACCGTGCTTCAGGACAATCAGAAAGCCTTAGGAGGAACCATAGAAGATATTAAGGGAACTAGCCCAACAGTTTGTATGCACCAGATACATTCAGCAGAAGAATCCAAACAGTCTAGGGAGATGCAGCGTAGGCTCGACCCATTAGACGATCCATTAGAGAAATGCTTAGCCAACTATAGAATTGATGGCGATAATGATAGTATTATTAATGAAGTGAGCACTTTGTTATGTACTGCACCACTAGATTGTAATTTAGAAGAAGCAATTGACTATTTTCGAGAATCTGACGATCCGGAAATGAGGGAAATTGTTATTAGTCTATCTAGAGACACTGAAAACTCTAAGTTTGGGGGTGACTATCATTCTCCATGTGCTATACCATTAACTCTTATGAAAGTCCCTATCTTGGGACCTGACATATGCACGTCTGCCATTGTACAAGATCATCTTCGAGCTAGATCCAATGATCCTCCTGTTCAGAAAAAAGTTCAGTTGCCAAAAACCCATCCTCTGGTCGATATGGTTTACCTAGATAGGGATCAAAGTGTGTTCAGATTGTTTATCTTTGTAACTTGCTGTTGTTTCCTTTTATTGTGGATAACACTATTTGATTCAGATGATCCACAGTTGTTCTGATTATTGCTATATGATTTAAGGAGGTAACTTATGCTCATGCGACACGGTAATATCTTTCCCTAATTCCTTTTCGTGCAGTGTTTAGAAACATTGAGGACACTGTTTAATTTAAGTTTGGGGGTATTGGGAAACTTTTTAAGATTAATAAGATTTGGAATTTAGAAGCATGTGAACAATTCAGGGTGACACTAACCACTCTAGGTAGATAGAAACTTAGCCATTTCGCTATAAGGATTGGTGTGCCCAGCTAGATGGTCTATTCATAAAGGAGACAGAGTTCAGGTGTTAGAAAGAACATGATAGTTGTCACCACCATATCACGTTCTGTTTTATTATTTGCAATTTTGTGTTTCTCTGAGAGTATTGGGGGTATTTGATGGACACATTTTAGTGTCTAAATTGCACCTTAATTTCTAGTGAGTTAGTATTCGATTTTGTGTCTATTACGTGTTTTTATGGTTTTGTAGGTACATCAGAAGAATAAAGATTTGTGGAAAAATTGGCTCAAAAAGTGTTCAAGGCACCCGGGAAAATGGATCAAGGCACCCACACTTTGGATTGGGGCACCCTTGGATCGGGCCAACTCAGCGGGTCAACTCAGCCCAGTCAACTCGGTCAAAGCCAGTTGACCGAGTCAAACCCAGTTGACCGAGTCAAACCCAGTTGACCGGGTCAAAGCTTCATCGGCAAACAGGAACTTCTCTGACTCAAATCAAATCGCAAAATTCATGGGATTTCAGCCAAATTGATAGCTACCCAAGTTAATTAAAGGTCCGTATAACCTATTAGAAGCATCAGAGCCGAGTAATTTGGGCCATAGAATCATGTATCTGGCTGGAAAATAGGTGTTGTTCCTTTTTGGATAAAAACAGGATTTACACGGTGATTAACCGAATTATACTGGGATTGGGATGTTCCAGAGAGTTCCTAAGTACTATATAAAGCAGTCGCAAGCCTCAGATTTATTCTACGCAGCTCCAGAATCACTTTTCCCTCTTTCCGTTCAAGTTTCGACGCCGGCCGGTATCTGCTGCTGTTCCCGGTGATCGGCTGTTCTTCACCCACCATCGCTGAAGAAGACGACTAAGCATCGTCTGTATCTGTTGCATATCCACTGTTACAGCTCTGCTCCTGTTGCCTTAGATTTTGAACATTTCTGTTGCTTAAAGCTCTCTGTAACAGCTGAACCCTGTTCTGTGACACTTATATACGTATCTGTTCAGCTGTTGCACTATTCTTTAACCTTGTAATCAATATTTTGAGCAATGAAATCAACTTTTGAGCAAGTTTTCTTCACCATGGGCTAAGTCTAATTACTGGGACGATGGATAAGGTAATTTGCTCAATTTTATGTGATTTAATTATTTTCTAATAATTATTTATAATTCTTTTATTATTAGAATTGCATAGTTTTGAATAGTAAAAACGGTTTTCTTTCAACAGTTGTGCTTTTGCTTGATGGATTATGCTTAGTTAATTAATTTTGATAGTCCATGCTTGTGATTTACCTCTGTTTATTAGCATAACAAAACCAACTTTGGCAATTATTTTTGCTTTAATTAATTTAAAAAGAATTATCTGATTAATCACATAGGTTGTTAGATTTACCTGATTCCTGATTCCTGGTACGTTTAAAATTATTTAAAAATCATATTTAGGTTATTTAGTCTTTTTCTTACTCCTGGAATTTTCTAGAATTAGTTTAAATCATTATTTTCTAAAATCATTACCTTCACAAGTTCGAGAATCGAACCTCTTTTTACCACTATATAAAATCACATCAGCCACCACCACTAACACAAATGTCGATATTGATCTTATCTCTAACATACCTCTTATGGTAACTGTTGAGAATAATGGTATCCTCATGATGAAACCAGTGTATGATGAGATAAAGGATATTGTGTTTAAAATGGCTCATAACTCTTCGCCGGACATGATGGGTTCTCAGCTGTGTTTTTTCAGAAATATTGGGAATTAGTATCAACTGACATTGTTAATATGGTTTTTTAGTATCATATCTAAATTGATGGCTAACAGAATGAAACCAATGTTAGATAATATCAGTCGGCATATGTCCAAATCGAAAAATTTCTGATAATATTATTATAGCACACGAAATAATTCATACGATGAAAAAGAAAAAAGGTAGTAAATATTATATGGGGATTAAGATAGATATGTCTAAGGCGTTCGATAGAGTGGAATGAAAATTTTTGTTAGCAGTTTTGAGAAAAATGGGGTCCGGTCATGAGTGGTGCAATCTTATTAGACAATGCATTGAAACTACTAGTTCAGCTGTCCTCCTTAATGGTTCTTCGGGGAAACATTTATATCCTAATAGGAAAATTAGACAAGAAGATCCTCTATCTCCTTACCTTTTTATCTTGTGTATGGAGGCACTTTATTGCTATCTTTCACAAGCTCAAAGGAAGGGTCTGATCCATGGAATCAAAGTAATCAAGAATGCCCCTCCAATCAATCATCTGCTTTTTGCAGATGATTGCCTGATTTTTGGCAATGCCAATCTTATTAAAAGTAAAAATATCCTTAAAATCTTTACTAAATTTAGTGAAGGATTATTGGACAGATGTCTCTTTTGCTCGACTTCATGGAGCTATTTCAGAAAAGCTCACAGGTCACAATTTTCTTCTTTGGAAAGCTCAATTTTCACCCTATTTACAAGGTTATTATCTTGAAGGTTTTATTAATGGTTCCACTAAATGTCCACCGGTTAAGAACACTGATGGTTCTCCTAACCCTAATTTTCTTTCTTGGAATCGCACTGATAAGTTATTACTTGGATGGATTTTATCATCACTCACATCACCTATTTTAGCAAAGGTAAAATCTTGTCAATCATCTTCAGAGGTATGGACCAAACTTACTGAATTTTATGCATCTAAAACTGATACTACTCTTATTCATTTGAAGTCTTCTCTACATACTGTCACCAAATGAAGTTTATCAATGGATGATTATATTCAATTTGTTCGTAATATTGTTGATTCTCTTACTGCTAGTGGTCATGAAATTTCATATACAAAATTTTGTCATTATGTACCCAAAGGTCTTGATTCAGCGTATGAGAGTATTGTCAGTTCTCTCATTACTACTATGAGCTTAATCACCACAGATCAGTTTGAATCTATACTTTTGGCTTATGATCTTTGTGTTGATGCACAAAATAAATAGTTCCCTGCCCCTCATCAATCTATCATTGCCAAGATTACTCGTACTCGTGATGTTCCCCTTACCAAGAATGGGAATCCAGCAACTATTTGTCAAATATGTGAGCAACCTTATCATGATGCTCGCAATTGTAGGAAGCGATTTGATGAGAATTATTTTCCTCTGCGACATCTCCCGCCCAGGAATGGCAGTAAAAGAGTAGGTAACCAATCCTCTGCTGGACCGTGCTGCATATATAGCCAATCATAATCCGATTGATACCTATGAATGGCTTCCTGATAGTGGTGCCACCAATCACATGACGCATACCTTGGGAAATCTTCAAAATCCGGTTGAGTATACTGGTCCTAATCAGGTTCGAACTGCTGGTGGTGCAAATCTTTCTATCTCCCATACCGGTAATGCTGTTTTACAAACTCCCACTCATAAGTTTGAACTTTCTAATGTACTTCATATTCCACACTTGTCTCACGAACTTTTATCCATCTCTTAATTTTGTTGTGACAATGATGTGGTTTTTGAATTTTATGATGATTTTTCCTTGTTAAGAATCTACTTACGGGGGAGGTAGCACTATAGGGACAGCTCCATGATGGTTTATACACTCTTTAGCATGTCACTCCTAAATCTTTTGTCGGTAAACGTGCTTCTATTCAAACCTGGCATCAACATCTGGGTCATCCAATGTTATTAAACCTTGCACTATTCGTATTATATTGACACTGGTCTTGTCGTACAATTGGCCTATTAGCCAACTTGATGTTCAAAATGCTTTTCTTAATGACATTCTTACTGAGGAGGTCTACATGAAACAACCCCTGGTTATACAGATCTTCAATTTTCGGATTATGTTTGCAAATTGCATCGATCAATTTATGGGCTTAAACAGGCTCCTCGAGCTTCGTATACTCGTCTCAGTTCTTTCCTTCGGAAGCTTGGTTTTGTCATATTTGTTTCTGACACTTCTTTGTTTATTCGACGATCGGCTGAGGGTGTTATATTTCTTTTGGTGTATGTTGATGACATAATTTTAACGGGCTCTTCTATGGCGTATCTACAGTCACTTATGACTACTCTTCACAATGAGTTTACTCTCAAGGATCTTGGTTCTCTTTCATATTTTCTTGGCATAGAGGTCACACAAGTTTCTGGTGGATTATTTCTTTCTCAACGTCGCTATATTGAAGACCTTCTTGTTCATGCTAATATGCAAGGAGCAAAACCAGTCACCACTCCTTTTAGCACCTCCATTGAACTACACCCAGTTGATAGTACCTTGTTATTTGATGTTACTATGTACAAGAGTTTAGTTGGGGGTCTTCAATATCTCTCTATGATACGGCCTGATATTGCCTTTGCAGTTAATAAGGTATGTCAATTCATGCATAAACCTACAAAAGCTCATTTGGTTCTTGTTAAGCATATAGTTCATTATTTGCATCATACTTCTACATTTGGTAGTCTACTTTGTCCCGAACCAAATTCACAGCTCAGTTTTTCGGCTTATATTGATGCTGATTGGGCGGGTGATCATCTTGATCGTCGCTCTACGAGTGGATATTGTGTTTATCTTGGTTCTAATCTTATTTCTTGGAGCTCTCGTAAGAAACGAACAGTCTCCCATTCAACCACTGAATCAGAATATCGTGGTTTGGCTATTGCAACCGCTGAATTAATATGGATTGAATTTCTTCTTCGAGAACTTCGGGTTTATGTTCATTTTCCTCCCACTCTTTGGTCTGACAACTTGGGAGCAACCTATCTCACAATGAATCTGGAGTTTCATGGTCGTATAAAACACATAGAAATTGACTATCAGTTTGTCTGTGAGAGAGTTCAAAGTGGCCAACTTGATGTTCGTTTTGTTTCATTTAAGGATCAAATTGCAGATATTTTCACGAAATCTATTCCAAATGACCATTTTTCTCGGCTTCGATCTAAGATCAATGTCATCGACAATCCGCTTCGATCGAGGGGGGTATTGGATATATGACAGACGTAACATAACAAAGTCACTGATGTCTCCACCTTTCCTTGTTAGACAATATCTTTGTATATTTTATATCTTCATATATCTTGTATTTTTAAGGAAAATCTTTTGTAATCTTTGATGTTATAAATATACAAGTTTTCCTTTGAGTCTCTCAACCATTTAGAACACGTAAATTCTAGTCTCAACTAGGATCTGGTCAGTTGATTAGCTTTCGGAAATCTGGGATATTCTTTAGCACAAAAGTCCCAAACAAATTTCAGAGAATTATGATCAAAATTTTAAAAGTTCAGAAAATTAGGATGGATGATAAATACCTAGGTTCGCCGTTATTCACTAATATCTCAAAAATTGCTTGCTTTTAACCTATTATAGGAAAAATTGCCGATCGTTTAAAAGGTTGGAAGAGTCGTAATCTGTCCCCAGCAGGCAGAAGTGTTTTGGCCAAAACTGTAGTGGAAACCATACCTAATTACCAAATGAATTGCTTTCGAATACCACAGTATACTTTGAATAAAATTACTGCCCTCCAAAGGGATTTCTTTTGAGGGAAAAAAGATGGTAAATCTAAAGGTTGTACTTAAAATCTTGGGATCCGATTTGCAAAACCAAAAGAGAAAGGGGTCTAGGCTTCAGAAAGATCAAAATAATGAATGAAGCTATGATCACAAGGATAGGATGGAGATTAATTGCTTATCCTAATTCTCTCTGGTCTACTATTTTAAAATGTAAATACTTCCCGAATGGTATTCTTGATAACAATTTTAAAATAAACATCACAGATTCTTGGTTACGGAAAGGCATAACCAAAAACTTTCAGCACCTTAGAAAAGGGAGTTATTGGGAGGTGAACAATGGTAAGAACATTGATATTAGAAAGCATAGGTGGATAACTGGGGAAGAAAATCTGGTAGAAGTCCTAAACCATTCTAGGAATCATAAATTTAGGAAAGTTTTTGACTTGTTTAATAATCAGTCTTCTGACTGGGATTTGGATAGACTGAAAATGTGTTTCAATGAGGAGACGATTAGGAAGATTCTAAACATAAGGATAGATGTTACTAAACATGATAGATTGAAGTGGAGCCTAACTCCAAATGGTGAATTCTCTGTTAGTTCCATGTACAAAAATATTACTGGTCCTAGTTACATTAACCTGAGTACTAGTGGTGTTATGCCCAAGATCAAAGTGTTTGTGTGGAAATGCATGCATGATATTCTTCCAGTGGGAGATAGAATAAGTAAAATTCTGCCAGAAATCAAAAATTGTTGTACTTTATGCAATGGGTCAGTTGAGAGTATAGTCATTTATTCATGAATTGTGACTTCATCAAAAATGTTTGGAACAATCTGCCTTATAACCAGACCAGTGTCAAAACAAAATGCAACAATCTAAACAATTGGATCAATACTTGGTTTCAAAATAAAAACATATGCTATCATGATCACGTTAAATGGGAAAATAGTTGTGTTATTACTATGTGGTTTGTCTGGAAAGCTAGATGCGAAAGCATATTCAATAATGTTAAACCAAGCTACAAGTATACAGCGAAGCAGATTATAAATCATCTGAGGGCAGAAATGAATGTGGCAGGTCATAAAAATTCAGATATGTTTCAAAATGAGGAAGGAAAAATGCAAAAGGTTTATGTTACAGGGGTTTACAACAAAAAAGAATCTAATTATGATATCATCATGTTTGCAACTGATCTAGCAGGTAATTTCAGAGGAGCAAGGTGCACCACAAGGAGTAACATGGCAAGATGAGAAGAAGACCATGATTACTGTGATGGAGAGGCTGTCTAGCATTAACAGCAGAAATGTCACAGTATCTTGGCAAGATGATAGAGAGATTACATATAATCTGGATGGTTATGATACGGATAAAGAGTTTAACAAATGTATCAGTTATTTTAATTATATTAAGGTTAAATACTGCAAAACTTCGGAAGTGAATGAGGTGTTTAAAGGAATGTATAGACTTAGGATATATTTTGGGACAGATTGGTCCTGGTCTGATTTAGAAGAAAGAAACATGAGGAACTGGATCAGAAGTTGAAGACAAAGGCAAGTTCTACATCGGGTTTCTTGCATGAAATAGAAGAATGTAATAATAGTTCTAACAGAGAATATGATTTCAGTAATATTGGTAACAGCAGGGAAAGAATGGAAAGAATAGATCATGAAGATTTCGATAATGTTAACGCTTTCAGTGATAACGGAAGAAGGAACCATGATTTAATGGGAAAGGGATGGAAGGAAAGCTACACGGATGATGATGATGATAATTCAAAATTAAAATAAGAACAAAAACAGGCTAATTTTTATTATTTTCTCACTTTTATGACAATGAAAATTCTAGTTTATCTAAGAAAAAGAAAAATGAAAAGAAAAGCAAGCAAGCAATAATAGCAGGTAGTGGAAAGACCCAAATCCAAGCCCATGACCCGGACGATAAGAAGATCCGCCGGAGCTCCAGTAAAAGCTACTCACCTGATTATTCACATTGTAACAATCCGAACTACTATTCCCATTCTTACAAACACAAACAAAGTTGTTCTTTGGTGGAGAATACCCACAAACACCATCACTTTTCTCACAAGAATTACAAATCATTTCAATGTTGTAATTGATGTTGTCCAATCCAACTTGATTGTACTTCAAAGCCAACCCATACTCCCAACGATTCGGGTCCGTCGGAATATCGCCGAGCGAAACAACCGAAACATAACTTGCACATTTCAGTGCATTAATATCTAAATCACCTTTGGCGTTAAGGTTCGCCGGCGAATAAACGCAACAAGTATCGGTCGAAGAGTAGATGGGTAGGCCAAGTGAGAGTATAGAAGGACAAGAGTGCAAAGAAGCACATAGATGATTGTAAGAAGAATCACAAATGGGGTTTCCTTTGGAAAATAGAGCAGATGTAGGAGGGTGACAACCTACGAGAATGAAGAGAGATGGGCCAAGTTGGAACGGCGAAGACCAGTCGAGGCCGAAGTTTGGTGAAGAGTGCATGGATAAGCATGTAGACATTTGTGTTGGGTTGATGGTTAAGGTGGAAGTTGCATATGATATTGAAGTTATTGGGTATGTGCCGGCATGGGTTGTGAGGATGAGTTGCTCATCTTCTTGTTCATGGTCATGAGGGATTGTAATGATGTTGCTGGTGGCAGATGACTTAGATGATGATGAGGATGAGCAAGAGATTGATGGGTAGAAACGCGGAGACCCACAACCAAATCCGGTGCCGAACGGGTATTTGATTGGAATTGACCCACAGTTGTTTTGACAAGAAGGTGGTGGTGGTGGTGGTGATTCTATGATTGCTAGGAGAATGACAGAATTCAGAGAAAAAACTAAGAAGAAGAGGATGGAGATCATTATTGATTTGTGGGTGAAGCAGGAGAAATAACCCATGGAGTATCTTAAATTCTTAATTGGTGATAATCAAACTGTAATTGCTGAAATTAGAGCAGTGGTTAACGGGAAAATGAGAGGAAAAAAAGAAGAATATGAATGGGCATTGATTTGAGGTGAGGAGAACTGCATATAAGAATATTAGGTGGACACTTGGTGACGAAGGTATATATGCTGCCTGCACTTTGCCTCCTAAAAAGCAAGTAGGGTCTGTTTCTTTACAAAAAGTATAGTCCACACTGCTTTGCAAAGCAAACTTTCAAGCTTTCTTCTTCTTTAGCAATTGACTTGGACCTAACTTGACACAAAAATGAAAATAGTAAAGAAACCACAGTTTTTAACACAATCACTTGAACTGTATAAGAAAATCTTTCAACTCTACATTTCAAGACATTCATAACTCATTTTGTAAAAATTTAAACAGCAAAAATTCATGTCTGACAATATATGAGATACACTTGAGTTAACAATATGAACAGCAGCATGATCAACAGAATATGAGTTCACTATTTCTTTTAATATATTAACACCACTATCAGAAGAAAGGACATGGTATTGTGAACACTGCTCACAGTTAGGGCAACTTATTAGCTCTTCGTTTTTGTTTTCGTGAAAGCTTTTGTTTGGGAAAGGCTTTCTCTCCTCGTCGCCGTTTCTTTCACATGGTGACACAGATCAGTCTTGTTGATGCAGATGAGAAAGAGCTCAGGAAAGTACTATCGAATTTCACTCACACGACTCGAGCTTGCAGAAGCATCACTGATGGAAACAGAAGCAAATGATTTACGTGCCCACGTCCTGGCATGTATTGCCCTCTCCTGCAAATTGCTTCTCCTCTTGCAAGGCTCTTTCAAAGTTCTGAAAATCTGAATTGCTTGATTGAACAACGTAGAAGGATATTCCCACAAACTTATTATTCTTGTGTTCAAGATAAGCCTTCTCCAGGCAGTAGACACACATGCGAGTAGTGATGGAAGAAAAATGTAAACCAATCTAAGTATGACAAAAGCAGTAGCCAGTGCCAGATATTTCTCCTCGTTGAGTAATTTCTCTGGGGACTTTATCCATGAGAGTTTGTAACTTTCTTCTTTGATGTCCTCGAATTTCGCAAGAACTGAAGGGTCGTCAAGTTTCTCCCAAGACGTTGCATCTAGCAACACAGACCTCATTCCTAAGACATGAAGCACATCAATGATTAGCATAGAGATCAACAAGAAAACACCTAAATAATGCCAAAGAACCGTGCTTACCAGTGACATGATAATAGAGATCAACAAGAAAACTGAGAGTTCTTGGACCATGATACCGCATCCGCATGGTTGAATTAAATAGAAAAAGAGTAGGGAATCCATGAACTCCATAAATGGAGAGTATGCTGTTACAATGGAAACCAGGATATGAATACTCCAGAAGAAAAAAAGTTGACCAAATGGAAACCAGAAAGACAATATTACTAACAACAACTCTGAAACCTTGGCATGACAGCGGATTCTTCAATTGCAAGATGCTGGATGGAGGGATACAAGGAAGACAAGGCAGAAAAGGTTGGCCTAATACTTCTAGAGAAAGGACACCAAGATGCGTAAAAGAGTACAGCTACATAACCATGATCATTCTTCTGAACAAGATTAAGTGCCTTCTTCAATGAAACATCATTCCCCTGCACAAATCATAACGTCCATCAAAATAATACACAAACATATGCATTTAATTATCTAAGAAACTTTTTCAGCATGCTGTAGCTTGCAAAGCTCACTACGTCATACTAATGAATATACACGATAGGTTCATCTATGCAGCTATTCAAATAAATAATTAGACTTAAACACTTTAAGCACCAGTAAAAGTAACAATGGGTTAATGGGCTTCAGAAAAACAAAAAAGAAAAACAATGATGGTCGAACTTTTTTTTTTTTGTATCATACTATGTTAGAATGTTAGATGCTAGACTCTTCCTGTCTGAGCCAATATTCATGCTCGGAGGCTCTACAACCTGTTTTTTTAAGGGCCTACTTTTTTAAAGCAATCAGCTACAAGGAAACAGAAATTTTACAACTGTCCTCTATCAAGTCAAGAGAGGACCATAGCTATGGGTTGAAACTTTACAATCACCTTTCAACCCATAGCCAATACACTTTTCAACCCACTCGGTGATGTGAGGAGCAAGGTCACCTATGGTAACCCATTAGAGTTGGGATGTACTATTCTTCTTAAAACTTTTGTTGCTATTACCCAGACACTTGCTGGCTCAACCACGACTAGATAACATATAGATCCCTTGAGTGAACAGGGTTAAAAATTCAGACAGATATATTTAGGATGATGAAGGGGAAGCAACAAATAAGACACGACTTGCACCTGAAGTCAAACCCAATTCTTCCCATACTAAACACTATTTCTCTGTCCTCAAGATATCAATAATCCTTGGAAATACTGTAAACCATTTAATTTTAGCTACATACAAACAAATACAGTTTCTAAGATCATAATGTTACATGATCCATAACAATATAAACTCCTGTAAGATACTTACCCATCCTCTAAAAAAAACGGCAGTTTTACATGATCCATAACAGAGAAACCTCTTTTAAGAAAACTTAACCATCCTGTAAAAATACAGCAGTTTCGAAGGAAGCAGTACCATATGACAAACACCACAGCCAAACAACAACATAACATTTACCAAGTAGGCCTAACATCCTCTACAAAGGCGTGGATCACTTTTATCACTAAACCAAGAGTGGAACACAGCAAGTAGGGGGGAAAATTGGGACCACCTCGACCTTGACCGAAAGTATGCACATAAAATACAACAGAACGTAGAAAATAGAGTATAGAAACAGTATGATGCCATGTCTTGCACTAAAATCTTATAGTGAAATTGACAAGTGAAGATAGTAGAATCATTGTACATGAGCTAGAACAAATTCAAACATAGCTAGTGAAGAAGAAGCCATGGCTAATAGGACTACAACTACGAAGTAAATGTCATTATATCTAGCATCCTCACCAACCAAATCTAAACAAAAACAAAACCCATAAGGGTCAATTTTAAGGTTCAGGTTCTAGCAAAAAGCCTTCTTGTCCTTCGGGTTTATGCACACAATCATTTAGAGGCTTCACATTTCTTCTTTAATTTCTCAAATCACTGTATACAAAGCTAAAATCTAATTGCTTCTTGTTACAGTACTCGTGGTTCAATAGAAACCTCATCTAGCATACTCCAATCTGAACATTTAGAAGACAGATAAATAGCCATCATATAAAGCTAAAGGAAAATCTCTAAGCAACTTGTTTTAATTCAAAAACTACAGCAAGTCCCCTTTCTAGATGTATTCAGGTAATGTAAATATGAGTTTCCCCCAAATATGACTCTGTACCAAACCAAAAATTTAACAAATCCCCCTAATTGACTTTCTATCCAATTTCCTTATTAACCTAATGTCCAAAAGAAGCAATTTTTACACAAACCCACATCAAGATGTAACAAAAATTAACCAAAAAAATAATAAAAAAATCATCAAATTAAAATAAAATACCTCAATAACAAGATCAATCTGTGTAGCAAAATCGAAATTGAAGTCAACACATGAATCTGTAGGCTTCAAGATTGAATCTTTCATTGATATTACAGGACAAACATCATTATCCAAAGAACCCAACGAAGATTCACAGCAGAAAGCCAATACCCCATAAAAGAAAAACCAGAAAAACCCTAGATTTCTAGATACCCTTTTCGCCATCTAATGAAAAATTAAAAAAAAAATATGGATAAAATAAAAAGATTAGGTATATGGAAGAAGAAGAGATTTAGGGAAGATTTGGATAGGCTTAGAGTAGTAGGTGAAGGATAAGAAGTGAAGAGAGAAGCATGCGCATTTTAGACAAGTTCTTCTTGAAATGGGATTGATTCAAAAATGATTTATTTTAGAGACTTCTAGAAGAGAGAGAGAGGGGTTGAACGAAGAAGATGGAGAAAGGAAAAAAAGAATTTTATTTGTTTATTTATTAATATTGAGAAAAAAAGATGTCTCGCCTTAATTGTGTGTAAAGTATACGTGTGATATTTCAGGCCTAATGTGCTATTACTCGCACGTGGGTTTCAAATAGATAGATTTTACTAGCCACCTTATTAGTGAACTGCTGGTGTTGGTTTCATTGATTTTTCTTTTCCAATGGGGCCGAACCGAACCAATATATTAGCAAAATTCTGACTGCTTTTGGAATCCAAACGTATTATAAAAATTTTATGAAGAATATATTTGTTATTCCTGCTTCAGTTGATTACAATAAGTGTGTTTATATACAAGAGAAAGTAAACTGTAACGTCCCACCTCATCATTTTAGGTCGGCCGCCCTAAAATAGAGGTATGACACTACTCATGGGGAAAAAATAAACACACTTAAGCCTTCAGGCCAACAAATGTCAATCCGGCTATCGTGTGGTGTTTTCGAATAATGATAAGTTTTAAGAAAATCTCATAAAAACTACGTGTAATTTAAAATTAATCTGATAAAAGAGAGTCTAAAAAAAACAATAGTTCATCTTCGACACACAGGTCGGATTTAATTTAAATGATAAAAATCTTACTTAAAGTAAAGAAGTATGGATTTAATCACTAGCTCTAAAATATTTAAACGTTTAAGCACCTTGAAGAAAAATGATGTAGCTTTCCGGGACAAAGATCGTTCTACAAGTTAGGTCGCTCCGCGGCTACCGTTCCCTGAAAAATAATAGTAAGTTGGGTCAGACCCTAACTTAAAGTAGATTATCACTCCCTTATGCCCTATACGGATCATTTAGCGAAACAAGGTTCAAGAAAAGATTTCGTCAAATAGAAATAGTTTATAAGAGTGCCTCTTTAAAAGTAGTAGGGTCAACGACCTAAACAGAAATATAGACTTCTAAAATCAAAAACAAAACACAAAGGCACACAAAACTCTTAAATATATAAAAGAAACGAAAAACAGATTTCTCACCCACTGAACTAATCGACTTCCCCTCTCTAAAATTTCATTCTCTAAATGTACGACGACACTTATCGACCCTTGTGTAGTCCACTTAATTTCTTACAGTGCGTAGTAAAATAAGTGTTGTCGATCCCATTCAAGATAATAGATCCATATCTTTTAGGCGACCCCTCGGTCATCGCCCAACAACCTCTGGGAATCGAACCAACTACGAGTCTCAAACAAGTAACACAAGCACAACGATCACTATTACTCCCCAGTGATATTTTGTTGTTCAACAATTACTCTCAGTAATACATCAACTGTACCAGAAGAGTCTATACCGAAATTACTAAACTCTGTCATAGTTCTATCATAATCATTCCTACTCAAAACGTAAAAAAAAATCTTACTACTTGTTGCTTATCACAAACAACATCAGTAAGTATCTATTAATACAGAGAACCCACCACGATAGATTATAACACAAATCACACAACACCAAAAATGTGACAGTCGAACTTCAACTCATACCAATAGGAAGATGCTGCCAGAACTTTACAAACAGGCTTTACAACTTCAATTTATAACAGCAACATATATTTGCACAAAACCAAAATTGTTAACTAATACATGTACACAAGCATTACCCAAGAGTTATTCGCTAATATCAGTAGAACTCCAACTCTTACCTGTATGAAAATGCTGCCAGATTTTACAACAAACTTTTCAACTACTATGTATAACGACAACATATATATATATGCACAACACTAAAATTTCCTAACTAACGCATGCACAAAGCTGTACACAAAGGTTACTTGTTACTAACAGGAAACTCCTGTTTGAATTCTGTTTTTTTTTTTTTTTTGCAGACTGTGTTGTTTAGTTCCTTACTTCTATTAGTTATCACTATTTGAGACTGCAAGTACCATTCTCGAGAGTCTAGATTCATCACTGTCGTTTCCTCGAGTAGCAGGGATTAAAAGGGAGACAAGGGACAAGCCAGTCAAGGAGACAGGGACTCTCGTAGCAGTAGAAGAAGGTCTTGTGAACACAGAAAGTATGCAGAGAAATTGAAACATGAAAGGGTCAATATCTAGAGCCCAAGGATTACTTGGACAGGCCTAATCATAGACACAAAAAGGCGAGCAATGGGCATCCCTCTAGACCACAAACGGACCAAAATATTCAGCACATACCACACGCACTCACTAACCCTTCAGGAACCAAGAACTGGGAATATGATGTTGATTACAACCCAATTAAATAGTTTACTCAAAGACACTACATACTAGTAGTCTACATACAATACTCTAAAACAAGTTTCTTGGCTACGGTACATGACTATAAACACCAACCTGTATGAATTTCATGGCTACAGATACAAGGCTAATTACATTAACCTGAAACGAGTTTCATATCTACATAACGAAAACAACTACCGTTAACCAAACAATCACAATGAGAATAAGAGTTAGAGAACCTACTTGGTGTAGCAATTGATCCTCAAATCACTATCGACACCCTCCGCTCAAAATCAATCCTCTTCTTCTTCAACTTCTCTCTATATTTTTTTTTCTTCAAAGAAACAGTTTAGTTCTTCCGCAAAAACAACTCCCCCCACTTACAAAACCCTAACTATCTATTAATACCCCTAACTAGTCTTCCTATAATTCCTCCCACTTCTTTTCCCATATGATTCACGTTAAAACCCACTACTAAAAACTATAACTCCTAACTAACTTAGGTTTAAAGCTTAACCCTAGTTTACAACAAAATAGGAAACAGAACTATATCAGGAAAATAGTATATATGTGCCCCGATACCCGCAATAATATCCGTAATACTCCCCCTCAAGTTGGAGTGTGCAGATTACGAACACCCAACTTGCCAAGAAGATAATCAAATTGTTTCCGTCCAAGCGCCTTAGTAAAGATATCAGCTAACTGGTCTCATGTACGAACATAATGAGAAGAAATAAGACCATCATTAATAGCATCCCGAATAAAATGACAGTCCACTTCTATGTGCTTAGTACGTTCATGAAAAATCGGGTTTGCAGCAATATGAAGCACAGCCTGACTGTCACAATAAAGTCGCATGGGAGAAGAATGTGAAATACCGAAAGACCGTAACAATCCCTTTATCCATTTGAGTTCACAAGTCATTGTAGCCATGGATCGATACTCGGCTTCCACAGATGAACGAGATACAGTCAATTGTTTCTTAGTTTCCCACGAGACTGGCGAAGAACCAAGAAACATAAAATAACCAGTAAGTGACCGACGAGTTAAGGAACAACTCGCGCAATCAGAATCACAAAAACCTGTTACACATAGATTAGAATCTGTACGAAGTAAGATTTCCTGTCCAGGTTGTCCTTTCAAATAGTGAACAACGCGTAAAGCTGTTTCCCAATGACGTACTCGAGGAGACTACATAAACTGAGCCAAAGTATGAACCGAGTAACAAAGTTCAGGTCGTGTAATATTTAAATAAATAAGACGTTCAATCAATCGTTTATATTGTTCAGGATCATTCATAAGCACACTTTCATCAATTTCCAAGCCATGGTTCTGTTCTAAAGGAAAAAGAGCTGGTTTGGCTCCTGATAAACCGGTCTCCGTAATAATATCAAGAGCATATTTGCGCTGAGATAAGAAAATCCCTTGTGAACCACGCGCCACCTCTAAGCCCAGAAAATACTTCAATTTTCCAAGATCCTTCATGTGAAAGCAAGTATGCAAATAACTTTTAAAAGAAGAAAAATCTTATCAGAGTGAGTGTCAGCGATAATCAAGTCATCAACATAAACCAGAACATCTATAAAAATATCATGTCGCTTATACGTAAAAAGCGAATAATCAGAATAAGACTAAGTAAAGCCATACGAAATTAAGGCAGAGCGAAGCTTTGTAAACCAATTCCTAGGTGCTTGACAAAGACCATACAGAGACTTATGCAGTCTACATACCATACCAGGAGAAGCACCTGAAAACCTGGCGGAGGACGCATGTAAACCTCTTCAACGAGGTTACCATGAAGAAAAACATTACGCACATCAATTTGATGAAGTTCCCATTGTTTTGCTGCAGCAAGTGCCAAAAGCAGTCGAACTGTCACCATTTTAGCTACAGGAGAAAACGTCTCATTGTAGTCAATCCCTTCCTTTTGATTATTTCCCTAAACAACTAATCGAGCCTTGTATCTTTCAATGGAACCATCTGAATTATATTTGTTTTTATAAACTCATTTACATCCAATTGCCTTCTTTCCGGGAGGCAAATTCTCAACGCTCCATGTCCTATTAGTTTCCAAAGCCTGTATTTCCTTTTTCATAGCCGTCCGCCACCTCGCATCCTTAATAGCTTCAGAAAACCTAGTTGGTTCCGTTTCTACAGTAATAGCATCCAAAAAACGTCTATGCGGAAAGGAGAATTTATCACAACTAACATAATGAGCTAAGGGATAAGGAGTACCTGAGGACTTTGGAGGAGTGAGTGAAGGTGAAATAGGATCTTGACAGCGGGCGGTGTGACAAACATAATCATTCAAATGAATTGGTGGTCGTCGAATACGTGAAGATCGTCCGCCTGTATCAGAAGTGCTCAAAGTATCAGTTTCAGAAGTATTTGATGAACCTATCAAAATATTCGGATTAGAAGGCTCAACTTGAACTTCCTATTCTCCCACTTTTATCGGACGTGAATCAGGTGCAATGCTAGCCGTGACAACAACCTCATCTATCGTGTCTGTATTTGAATGCACCGCTTCTACTGTTAGCTGTTTAGTAGCAAACGGAAACTCCCCCTCACTAAAAACCACATCACGAGACACAAAAAATTCATTCTTTTCAAGATCATATAGGCACCAACCTTTTTTACCAAACGGATATCGAACAAAAATACACTTTCTACTTCGAGGAGCAAATTTATCCTTTTCTTTGACCTGAGCAAAACATAAACATCCAAAGACACGAATCACATCCAAACTGGGACTCTGATGTAGCAACAGTTCATACGGAGTCTTTCCTCCTAATACCGATGAGAGTGTCCGATTAATCAGATAACCAGTAGCCAACACCCACTCTCCCCAAAACCGAAGAGGCAAATTTGCCTGGAACCGCAACGCTCGTGCCACATTCAATATATGACGGTGTTTTCGTTCTACACGCCCATTCTGCTGAGGTGTACCTACACATGAATTCTGAAACACTATACCATTTTCACGAAAATAAGATTTCAAACCTGTAAACTCGGTTCCATTATCACTACGCAAAGTTCTAATACGCGCATCAAACTGACGATCATCCATTGAACAAAAATCCTTTAACATTCCTGCAACTTCAGACTTCTCAGCAAGAAAATAAATCCACACAACTCTAGAATAATCATCAACAATAGTTAAGAAATAAACTGCACCACAAGATGACGGCACACTATACAGACCCCATAAATCACAGTGTATTAAATCAAAAATTGCACTAGCTTTATTAGCACTTAAAGGAAAAATACACTGCACCGCTGTCACACCCCGCAACATATAGATCCCATTCCGATATTCACCCACTCTAATCAACATCCTAGAGGTGCAATCCTGTATGACACATAACTTATCAGTTAGAGTGACAAAATATTTATAAGTAATAAGAAGCTTGCCCACATACAATAAATTGCAATTTAACTTCGGAACAAACAAGACATTGGTCAATGTAAAACGGCTTCCAAATTTTACAGTTCCTTCTTTGGTAGCCATCGTAGTATCCCCATTTGGAAACCCAACCGGACACGCCTCAATGTCTCGCACGTAAGTCAATAATTCCAAACTCCCTGTCATATGATGCGATGTACCAGAATCAACTATCCAATCAATATTTATCGTACCGCTAACTTTGTCGCTGTAATTATCCACCTTCTTCTGAACGTTCAACATTTTCACCAAAGTACCCCATTTCTCATCAGTAAGAGAGGGAAGTGAAGCTTTGTCTTCCTCAGTCACAATAGTCTCGGCCTTTGGTTAACTCGTTCCTTGGACCGCATTCGCCCTAGCCTGTCCGCGTCCTCTACCAGTACCACGACCAGCAATATAGCCAGCTCCACGTCCTCCTCCGCGTCCTTTACCAGTTCCACTTTCACTTCCGCGTCCTCCTCCTTCAACCCACTATTTCGGGTATCCGATAAGTTTATAACAATTTTGGACATTATGTCTAGTTTTTCCACAGTGCTTACACTGTTCAACCACATCTGCACGGTCACCACCTGCAGCTTTAGCTTTAGACTGTGTAAATAATGCCATAGCCTCTCTCCTTTCCTCATAACTCCTCGCGACTTCGCGATGCTTTTCTTCACTAACAAGCATTGCTTACACCCTATTAAGGTTAGGCAATGATTCTGAATTCAATATTGTGGAACAAACCGTTCCAAACACCGAATCTTCAAGTCCCATCAAGAACTGATGCACTTGCTCATCCTCACGTCTTTGCACCAACTGCTTCGTGATATTACACTTGCAACCTTTGCAGTTACAAGTTAATATCGGTTCATAATTATTGATCTCATCCCACAACATCTTCATTCGACCGAAAAATTCTGCCACGGTCTGTCCCTGTCGTTTGTAGTTCGCCAACTCTCGCTTTAGTTGCTGAATACGCGGTACATTCGCGACCGCGAATCTCTCCTTCAAATCTGCCCAAAGCTCTTGTGCAATCTCCCGATATGTAACGGTTGAACGCAAAGAGGGTTCAATGGTGTTGAAAATCCATGCTATTAACATGGAATTAATCATCCACCAGTCTTCAATATCCGGACTTTCTTCTGCCGGTTTCACAATGGTTCCATCCACGAAACCCAACTTTCTCTTTGCCTGCAATGCGACACGCATCGCTTTATCCCACTCTTCATAATTCGTTCCCTTCAATTGTACATGAGTAACAATACTTCCAGGATGATCTGCAGATGTTAAAGTGTATGGGGAAGCCGATGAATCTGATTTCCCTTCACCGCCATCCATTATCAATCTTCTTCTTGCTTCTGTTTTGATATTCTGTTATTGCTCTGATACCATAAAGATTTTGTGAAGAATATATTTGTTATTCATGTTTCAATTAATTACAATAGGTGTGTTTATATACAAGAGAAAGCAAACCCTAACCCTAGTTTACAACCAAATAGGAAACAAAACTATATCAGAAAAATAGTATATATGTGCCCCGATACCCACAATAATATTCATAATACGTTATAATTCTAGAAACGTTGAAAACTTATAGTTTGAATTTTAAAACTAAATGGTTCCAAAAGCATTATAATTCTAGAAACGTTGAAAAATTATAGTCTGTATTTTAAAACTACAATGGTCCAAAGTTTTATCGCGTGGTTGAAATTTTAAAAATTGCCAACTAAATCTTAAATCTACTGCTTTGATCTCAAATCAAATCAGCCTCAGTGGCCAAGTTTTGCTAACACCACCCAAAATAATCTACTACGGTGATCTATAAGAACTTCATAAATTCTTTTTGCTCATGGTTTTAGTCTGTGCAGTTGTGCTCATGGTTGTAGTTGAGCGCAGTTGAAGCACCCTAGATAAAACCACTGAGCACATGATGCACCAAAACACATGGTTATAGAGATATATTGACGAACAAGGCTCGCAAGAACTGAAAGATGCAAAAGATAGGTTAAAACGATATCTTGTCATATTCATGTGGTCGAGAAAGTGTATTACATTGTCTTCGAAATGTTTAACAGACGCAGCAGGTTGAGGTATGAGAATCAATTCCAGAGCACTATGTAAGTATCTCCCGACTCTCCTCCACTTTACTCGAAAGCACCTTGCCTGCTTTTGAAAACATCCATTATCATCAGTTTATATGTAGGAACCCAATTAGCAATCCCAAATATATTTAGAGCTGAAAGTTGTAGTTGTAGTCTTTCTGGGTGATGTCTTTTCCTGGTCTTCATTTCTTTTACAATAGATGACTTCTTGGGCTGTTTTGTCATTTTCATAAGGAGTCTTCTCTTCTGTAAACGACGCACTTCTCGTTCTTCTTTCTTCAACCTATCAAATGTACCTTGTCCAATCCAACTCGTGGACTGCCTAAGTCCCTCAATTGACTCGAGATTTCCGTGCAGGAGCTCCTGGTGCAGCATCTTTAATTTGGTTGATACCTGCAGGAATTGGAGACAGAATGTGTGAGTATCTACAATAGAATTGGCCGCTCATAAGCTTAATATTCTTAAGAAGATCATGAGGTCAATGCACATGCCAGTAAATAATTCATTATTGCGAATCAATGCAGAAAATTAATATAGTATAAACTTATAAACATGTTTTCCTGCAAGACATGAGAGACAATAGGAAACTTGACTCCCGAAAGAGGAGCTTGGGGCATGTCAGATAACTTAAACTCACTTCTAGTAGGAAAGTTACTTTCTCAAGAGAAAGAACTCCATAAAGGATCCAGGGCCGTCCAAAACCAAATTTCGGTGCATAAAAGTAATTTGCAAGCGAAAAGGAGCTTTATATTGTCCATGTAACATTACACTTACCAAAATAGTGGATCCATCCCCTACAGAACATTTGAACCCTGATCGCACAGTTTCTTGAATCAGATACCCTACAGATTTAACCTGGCGTTCATCTAACAGAAAAAAAAAAAACGAAACGATAAGCCAAGTTAGCATCGTAACCACAATTAACAGTGTCTTAGGAGTACCTCAACACATAGGCATTGTAATAAACTCCTAAACCCTGAAAACGGAACAACATATCGTTGAACCAACTAAAGATGTCAGCTGCTAATTGTTTCACTTTGTCGGACATAAACTTCCCACGACTTCATGTAATATACTCGCTTATTTCAATAAAAGGTACACCTATTTGCTCTGCGACTTCTATCGCAAGTGTAACCCAATGGGAGAGGATAAGACAGATGCCTTCAGCAAAGAGAGAGGATACTTCTGGTCCTAATTGATCTGAAGCAGGCACATCTTTCAAACTCTCACAGTTCATAAAATCTGTCGCAACGCTGTGCTCTAAATCCATAGCTAGTGAGACAAAAATTACCAGTAAGTTACCATATCATGAAATTTTCCTTAATCTCTAATAAAATTTTCCTTTCCTATAAAAAAAAAAAATCAACATATCATGAGAATTTTATGCCCAAACCAAAATGAAATTCAACAAAAATTGAACTTAAAAATGACTATGAACCGCATGACAATCTCTAATTCTAACTATGATGAGTAATGACGGACTCCAATCTAATTCTGATAATGACATTACCACAAAACAAAACTAAATTTCAGGATTATTATGATAAATCCAACTAGTAAATCAATCAAAACACCAAAATGTAGACTATGTAGTACTGGGAGAGAGATATCTACTTACCTGAAAAATGGTTAGGCTGTGAGATTTCAGCAGAGAAGACTCGATCGAGAAAGAGAGTGGGTTAATTTGTGCGTGAGCTAACAGCGCCTTCTAGCGTGATCCTCTTCTCTTCTAGTACATGTAAAGCGAAAATGGTATGTTCTCCCACTGGTCCATGGATGATCAGATAGAACCCAGACCCAAAAGAGTTTATCATTTCCAAAAACTTGCGGGATTTTGTGTTATTCTTAGATAATATACTGATTTGAACTACCTCTCCTATTAATTTTAAATAGATAAAACCTCCTCTGTTAAAGAGATAATATATATATATAAAAGGGTATAAAAATCACTTCTTTCGTTAAAATTATACGAGTCAGCCATTTTTACTAATAAGTGATAATAACGGTCAGAATCAACTCTCTAATATAAATCGGCGATGAAATTCCTTAAATGTCTTCGGTCAGATTAATTTTAACTAACCTATATCCGTTCACTGTACCCGAGTAAACTTATCTCCTTCTTCCATGTCCTATGAATACGAGAGAGAGAAAGAGGGGAAAGGTAGAGAAAGAGGATTTTAACCAGTCGATTAGATCCTGACAAAAAAAATTCAAGCACGTCTTCAAATCTCAATGATTCACAATTCACGTTACCTGCTCTAGCGAATTAGCTGACACCGACGAAGAAAAAGTGAAAAAATTATGGCCAGCGATCAAACAACGAGGTTTCACCAGATAATTATTTTTTCCTTAACTGATTTTCATCAAAATCATAAAACAACATTACTTTAAAGTTAAATCAGAGTTTTAGGGTTAGATTGTCAGATGATGTGTATGAAATTTTTCTTCACTGAAAATTGCTAACAGAGCGAGCTGAACTCATGGAGATTCAAGAAGTGGTATCACAGATGTGTTTGAAGTACTGTTGAGAAGGGTGGTGATATAGACTTCCCTTACTCAAAGGTAAAATTGAGTTTTATTCTTAGCAATTTTTCTGTCAATAGAGACTAATTGGAACAGATTAATGTTTATTTTCACATCTTAGAATGAGGGTGCCTGATTTGAGTGTAACTTTCCAAGGAAAGACTATTTTCTCATATTTCATGCTTGTTCACCAGATTGGGGTGCTAATATGCCTTCATGGTTAGTTGCTTTTGCTAAAATTTATGCCTCGTTGATATGTTTGGTTGTTTATATTAATTCACTCATTCATCTCTGAAAAACTATCAGCTGCTCTAGCCTTCTACATTTATTCAGTAGCTTCTTATTGTGCAATTATAGTTTATTATGTATACTTAGAAAAAAAAATGACTGGTGGTTGGTATCACAGGTTTAATATTGACGAAACTTGACGGTTCTGCTAGAGGTGGTTATGTGGTAAGCTAAAACTTTTCATGGTTCTTTATGTGCTAGTTTTATTCTAGGTTTCTGAATGGTTGTTCCAGCAGTGCAAAAGTTTTCTTGGTACAATTAGATGGATCAAGTGAAAACAAATGGATAATCAAAGGAAAACAAATGAAACCTCATTATGCTACAAACAGATGAAAACGAAAAATGGTATCACTAATAATTAACAAAAAAAGGCGAAACCAAAATTACTGAACAAAAAATCATTGATGCAAAATTAGTTGTTTCGATTATTACCTTTTTGGAATATTTTTCACTGTTTTCTTAAGTTTTTCATCTTTCTTTTTCTTTTGTTTATCTTGTTTCTTCACTATTTTGTAATTTTGTTTCAACTTTTTTGATTTAGGTCAGAAAATTGGTTTTAAAATTAATGGATTAGGTCAGAAATCGGTTTCAAAAGAGAACCAATTTAATGGATTACAGAAGAGAGAATCGAAAATCAGAGGATGATTTACGCAGATCTGAGGCCTTTGTGATAATTTAGATAATTTAATTTAGACAGTTTAAGTTGGGAGGAAGAGAGAATTACGCAGATGAAGATTTAGAAGTTGACTGAATTAGATAAAGAATAGTTCA
>JAJJMC010020522.1:343367-369643 GCA_023531435.1 Papaver californicum | reverse complement strand
TTGTTTTATCTACCCTCAGGTTGTGTTTTATAGGATTTAATTCCATGGAATTAGTCATCTTTCCTTGGAAATAACATATTTTTCGTCGTTTGATTACAAATTTATTTTCATGGAATTATGGACCTATTAACAAAAAAAAATTGTCTAAAATATATTTTAAACTTAATTCCATGGAATTTTATGGAAAGTCTTTCCTTATTACCACCTGGATATTGATTTCATGGAATTATTTTTTTTCCCTGTTATCAAGCACAACCTTAAATTTTTTTGCCTCAGAAGAATTTTTGGCTCCACCCTTGACGATAAGCCTTAGTGTCTGCACCCAAATACACTGAATTAGGCCAAATATTGTATGCAACTTCTCTATCATTCCTATGGGACTCGACTTTGCTTCCTGTTATTGAATGACTGTAGGATTACCAACACCATTATGCTGAATTTGGCCAAACATTGAAATATTATTTTCCTTGAGACTTTGCAAAATATAAGTAGACTGACCAACACCAATACGCTGAATTTGGCCATATTAACCTTCATTAAATGGAAAAACTTAAGCAAAACAGGATCCAAAATGGTGCTTCTGTTTGTGCAACTATGCGTTTGAATAACACAAAAAGGCAATCATCTCTAATGTACTAAGTCCTGCAAGAAGCCAATAGAAATAATCGAGATGCGCGCAGTTGAGGTTGTTAGAGAACCAACCATACTGACCATCTCCACTAGTTACCTGTTGGATAACAGATATAAGGAAGCCACTGAGGAAGGATCCTATGCCAAACATGCTCAAGACAAGAGACAGACTCACACTCTTTAATCCATTTGGCACTTGATCATAGAAAAACTCTTGTAAACCGATACTGGTGAATACAGTAGCAAGACCGATTAGCAAGTATTGCGGAACCAACCACCATACACTCATTGGAACTGTTTCATTTGGCATATCGACTAATCCAAAATCAATTGCAGTTTGAAGCCTTTTACGCTCCACTACAGCTGCACCGACCATAGACACCGCGGAAATGAAAATTCCAGTACCAATTCTCTGAAGCATAGTTATGCCGTTGGGTTTTCCAGTTATAGCTCGAGCAGCAGGAACAAAGAGACGATCGTATATGACAGCAAACAGAATAACAGATAAGCCACCAAAGATGTTCATTGAAGCGGCAGGTATTTGAAACTCGGGACCTAATGTTCTGTCCATCGTGCTGCTTTGCTTAGTGAATAAGGTCATGGTTTGAGACAACACCACTGCGTATATCAAACATATGATCCACAATGGCATCAACCGGAATAAAGATTTAGCGTCTTCGACCTTATTGATAGTGACATGGTTACTGGAACTTTCTGCATCATCTGACATGGCAGCAATAAAACCTTCTGATGCTTCCTCTTGGGCAGTGCTGGATGGAGAAGGGATTCTCCAATTCTTCACAGCTGCAACTAACACCTCGATTATTCCTAATAATGGGTGCTCAATTTCTTCATCTATAACACTATAACGATATGTTCTGATTCCGAACAAGAAAACAATAAGTGCCACTGTAGATGAAATGCACGAAATGCCAAATCCAAGACCCCAGCCCAAGTTATCTTGAATGTAGTTTAATATCGTGTTCGAGAGGGCCATTCCAGCAGAGTTTCCGATTTGCGACCAAGTGAAGAATGAACTCTTAGACTTGCATTCAGACAGGTTTTGTCCATCAAATTGATCAGCACCAAAAGCTGGTGCACACGATTGGTTTCCAGCGCTCCCAAATGCGACTAAATACAAAGACAGGAAAAAGAAGCTTACTTGCACAGAAGAAGGATAAGCGCAAGATTTATCGGCCTCCGTCTTATTACTAACACAACTAGTCGATTTTATCGAGCCATTTAGAGCAGATATACTCAAAAATCCAAGTCCCTATAAACACTAATGAAGATCAACAATTAGCAATTAAGTCGGCTAATAAAGATCAACAATTAGCAATCGGCTAATAAATGAAGTGATTATGGAAAGAGTTAGAGGAACAAGCTTACCAATATTTCCAAGGAAGTAGAGGCTAAGACGAAACGAAATCGACCGGTATAAGAATCAGCAACAGGAGCAATTAGTAAAGGAAGCATAAACACAGTACCAAACCAAATATTAACATTTAGAGCAGCTGTGGATGTAGATTGACCAAAGTGATTAGTGAGATAACTAATTAAGTTTGATGAAATTCCAAAAAATGCGAAAGCATCAGCAACAACAACTAGGAGAAGTCGAGAAGCTGATTTCCATCCACCAAATTGTGGATTATTCAGCAATTTCTCTCCTTTGTAGTTCACCATTCCTTGGATATACTTTCTACTTTGATCTCCTTCCCCATTAAGATCACTAATAATAATGTTCTTCTGCAACAATGATTCATTACCAACACCACCTGCTCCTGTCATGACCTCCAATCCAGAATAAGAAGCAGAAGAATGTGCATATGTAGTATCATTTTATTGGGGAAAGAATACTAAATACAACTCACATCGAATGATGATTACATGTCTATATCTAACAGTTTGGAGGCACCTACCAAATTGCTTCTTGTAGGGCTCAAAAACGTGCGGGATCGAATGGTTCAACATTTCCTATTAGATTGGATATACTAATACCAAACCTTTTAAATGGTTGCATATGTAATGTCTCAACCACATACCTTTAAAAGCTAAATAATGGTAGTATATTACTTGTGAACTGTGGTTGGGTTTATTTTATTAGTTTATGTTTGTTTGTTGTCTAATTTCAGATGAATGTTTGTTGAGAATTAAAAAAAAATAAAAAATCAGGTGGGATTTGATCTGATCGGAAATAATCACCCAAAAGTTAGTACGTAACCCATATACTCTTGCGCTCACAGTTGTAGTTGAGTGCAGTGGCACCATCCAAGACAAGACTGTTAGAAATGGAAATGACTATGTTAAGGGAATCAAATTTCATAATATCCGTAATTTCTTATGATTAATATCTTCCTATTCTAGGAACTGTTATACAGATATAAGTAGCCTTGTAATCCCTGTATTCAAGATATGTGAAAATATAGAGAAAATTCTCCAAAGATTGTTTTCTATTTCATCATGGTATCAGAGAAGGATTTTTCTATCAATTAACAATCGATCTTCCTCGACGTTCATCATCTACCAATCGTTCATCAGTATTGTTGCAGTCATGGCAGGATTTGAAGACAATAGCATCCATACTGGCGAGCCCGCTACAGCAGATACGACGCTAGCGGCTTAATTGGCGCCACTACTCTCAAACCTACCACAATCAAACAACAACACGCAGAAGCAGTCTGTTCCTACAATTCATCTGAGTATAAAGCTCAATGAGAACAATTACTCCATGTGGTCTCGGTTGATCCGTATGAAGATTGGCGGCCAAGGGAATCTACATCACCTCACAGGCGTTCCGGAACCACCTGGAACCGATGATTCTGATTACCCACAGTTGGAAAGAGACGATTTAATCGTCTGTTCGTGGATGCTAGATAGGGTTGTCAATATACATCCGAATTCCGAAATCCGTTTTCGACAATCCGATATCTTATAGGATTTTATCCGATTTATCGGATTTCGGATTCCGGAATCGGAATTACTATCGGATTTTACCTCCTTAGCCTAACGGAACCGGATTAGGCAATATCCGGGAGGTTAATGTCCGACATCCCATAACCCAGGGGTGTACTTGTAATTTCCTACCCCTCAGTTAAAGAGATGTCGAGGGAGATCAATATCATCGATCAATATCATCGTCTGTTTCAATTTTTATCTTTCTTCATCTAGAGCAAGCGGAGGCAAAGGCGTTGTTGGCTGCAGTTCTATGGACTATAGGCTACATCGAATCCATCTTGAAGGAGATTGTGAAAACGTTATAAGAGCAATAAATGGCAATATGTCAGCATTACTTCAAATATAGGCGATGAAATCACAGAACTTAAATCATCGATCTGAAAAAGAAGGAGAGGAGTTAGAGATCGTGAATCACTGATCGATAACATCTTTATCGATTTGCAGAGAAGTAAGTAAGTAAAGTAAAGTAACGAAATTAGGGGGTTTTTTTTTCTTAAAATCGAAATTAGGTTTTTTTTTTTGCTAATTACTGTCATCTAATACTTGGTTCTTTTTTTTTTTCAGAATGTCTCAAAGAGAATCCAATCAAGTTGGAACCCCAAGCTGTAGTCAACCAAATTGTTCACAACAAGAACTAGGAGAACAAAGTGTTGGATGTTCAACAACTGCTTCAACACCTTCTAGTAAGAGACCAGCAGTTGAAGCAGAAGAAGATGATCCAATTATTGTTGCTGCAATGAAAAAATTGCGAACAACAATTTGTTTGTGACTTTTTATGGGTTGTCTTTGTATTTTCTTTTCATGTGTGAGACTGAGAGACTGAACTGAACTCTGTTTTAAAACATTTTGAATGTGTATGAAGTCAGAAGAAGTCATTTTAACTTTGTTTATTTTTTTTTTTTACCCAGAATTCGGATTTTATCGGAAAAATCCGAATTTCCGATAATTTAACATTAACCTTAACGGATTGGGTTTTTTAGAATCCGTCGGATTTTATCGGATTTCGGAATTCCGATAACCCTTAACCTTAACCTTATCGGTATTGTCAAAATCCGACGGATTTGTGTCCGTTGACATCCCTAATGATAGATAATATGGAGCCGGATATGGTGCAGCAGTATGCCGAATTCCCGACTGCAAAAGAACTCTGGAGGGGGATGTTTGCGACTTACAGTAAGGGAAAAGATGGCGTTCAACTGCTCGATTTAATCGTTCGAGCAAACAACACCAAACAAGGAATTGATTCCCTTGAAACTTTGTACGGTAAATTACAGAGGCTATGGAGGGACATTGAGTTACGGGATCCAAATCCTATGAAATATCAAGAGGATATAACAATATGGAACACAAAGCGAGCAGAAACCAAATTATACCGGTTTCTGGATGTTGTCAGTGACGAATTTGACCAAGAAAACCCATTACCTGAGGTGGAATCCGCATATGCCACTATACGATCAGAGAGGGACCGGAGGCGCGTTATGGGTGTTGCAAAGAGGGACATTGAACCATCAACTGTCACCTCCGGCACCGGAATCGGATCTGGATTCTTCTTCAAACCTCGCCCAGAAGAGGGAAATTACACCGCCGTTGTAACGAGCTACACCACCAAGACGCAATCAGTCGGCGGTAGAGGGAAATCATCTCGCAGCGGCGGCGTTGACTGGAAAAACTTGTGGTGTAGTCACTGTGGCAAATTCCGTCATAGCAAGGAGGAGTGCTATCAGTTGATTGGGTTTCCCGAAGGCTGGAGGAGCCAACGGAAAGAGGGGATAGGCGCCGGGAACAAGGACAAGGAGGCGATTGGCAACCAAGGAGGATAGAAGGGCGATGGTAGTGAGAAGGCGGAGAAGCCAGGTATGTCTTTTTTTGGGAAGTCGACCTGTACCCCTCAGGCCTTTGCAGCTCGGGTATCTGAACCTAACAAAACTAATCGGTGGCTATTTGATTGTGGTGTTACTGACACTATGACATATGACAGAAATGATTTTATTAGTCATTCGGTACCGAATAGGGAAATGATTCAGAGTGCAAATGGAGATCTCTCACAGGTTCATGGAGCGGGAACTATTGCACTGTCTCTAACACTAAAATTACAGAAATGTCTCTATGTGCCAAATTTGTCTTTCAAGTTACTCTCTATTAGTCACGTGACAAAAGAGCTGAACCGTATGGTACTAATGTATCCGAGTTTCTGTTTGTTACAGGATATTCAGTCGGGGAGAGTCATTGGACGTGGTGCTGAGCATCAGGGACTGAACTATGTGGATGAAGTGGCTCAACACGGAACTGCAGCGCTTGCTCACGGGACAGTTGACAGGAAACAATGGTTGTGGCATCGAAGGTTGGGGCATCCATCTGCAGGGTATCTCCATATATTATTTCCTAAGTTGTTTCCATCCAATAAAAAAATGTTATGCGAGACATTTATACTTGCTAAGAGTCATAAATAGTCTTATTCACAGTCTGATTCTAGAGCTAAGTATGTGTTTTCCCTGATTCATTTGGACGTATGGGGTCCCACCCCGAATAACGGTGTATGCATGTTAAACAGTGGTTTCAAGTATTTTGTGCTCTTTATAGATGATTTTTCTCGGATGACTTGGGTATATTTTCTCAAACATAAATCTGAAGTTCCGTCCAAATTTATAGAATTTCACAACTTAGTTCAAACTCAGTTTCATACCCAGATTCAGGTATTTCGTTCGGATAACGGAGGAGAATTTGTCAATTCTACTCTTAATGCGTTCTTCCAAGAAATAGGTATCATTCATCAGACTTCTTGCCTGAATACCCCACAACAAAATGGCGTAGCGGAAAGGAAGAATCGTCACATTCATGAAGTGACAAGAGCAATTATGCTCGAGTCACATGTTCCCACCTCTTTTTGGCCTGAAGCGGTTGCAACCTCAGTGTATCTCCTTAATCGGTTACCCACTAAGGTATTAAATCTTCAAACTCCGCTTCAAGCCTTATCCATTCATATGAGTGTTCCGACAGCCTTGAGACTCCAACCTCGTATTTTTGGATGTTCTGTTTTTGTCCATGTTCCTAAAACCGAACGCTCTAAGTTTGATCTTTGCTCTATTAAATGTGTCTTTGTGGGGTATGGGATCCACCAAAAAGGCTATCGTTGTTATAACCCTCGCAGTCATCGTATGTATACCACGATGGATTGTGATTTCCTGTAAATTGAGTCTTACTATTCCACCAATCTACTGTCCAAGGGGGGAGTCCTAGTGATCCATTAGATTGGTTGATTCCTAGTGATCCATTAGATTGGTTGAGCAGTCCAGTGTGTCCCGAAACAATCCCAACAGAGCAGGTAGGCGGAACCACCGAGACGTTGACTCCCATAGTACAAGTTTCTGATGGCTTGGACACATCACTCCCGGCTAATATCCCTGAGGTTAGTGTTTCTAATGTGGCTTCTATTTCAGATACTCACTCTTCAGGACATAACTCTAATGATACTAGTACAGAGGTTGCAACAGTACAGGAGACGGTTGAACCAACTCAGGAGAAGTATGTGTTGCCAGCACGGAGAACCAGAGGTATTCCTCCTGTTCGGTATGAACCGGAATACAGTATGAAAGCCAGTCGGTACCCAGTAGCGAACTTAGCCAGGGGGAGCTTATCACTAATAGCACATTCCTTTATTGCAGCTATATACACTCAGGAGGTTCCTAGAACAGTAGAGGCAGCGTTTGAGAATCCAGAGTGGTGTCAGGATATGAAAGTAGAGATGGAGGCATTGGAAAAGAACAAGACTTGGGAGAAGTGCGTTCTACCACATGGAAAGAGAGCAGTTGGATGTCGATGGATGTTCACTGTGAAGCACCGTGCGGATGGATCAGTCGAGAGGTACAAGGCGAGATTGGTAGCTAAAGGCTATACTCATACATACGGTATCGACCATTCAGAAACTTTTTCCCCGGTTGCTAAAATTGACACTATCAGAGTCTTGTTTTCAGTAGCAGCCAATTGTGATTGGCCACTCCATCGGTTTGATGTAACAAATGCATTCTTGCATGGCGATCTGAAGGAGGAAGTTTCTATGGAGCCACCTCCGAGCTTCAAGTCATCATTTCGAGATTCAGATGTATGTAAATTGAAGAAGGCCTTATACGGCTTGAAACAGTCACATAGGGCATGGTTTGGAAGGTTTACAGTTGTTATGAAGAAGTATGTCTACAGGGAGAGCAATTCAGACCATACATTGTTCCTCAAGAGAAGAGAAGGTCGGGTGACATGTTTGATTATCTATGTTGATGATATGATTATTACAGGGGATGATTCTGAAGAGATATCTCAGCTCAGGCGGAATTTATTTCGGGAGTTTGAAATGAATGACTTGGGAAAGCTCAAGTATTTTCTGAGGATCGAGGTACTACGTTCAAAAAGAGGTATCTTCATTTATCAAAGAAAGTACATACTGGATTTTTTAGTTGAGACAGGTCTGCTCGACTGTAAGCCTGTAGATACACCTATTATGGTGAATCATGGGTTGAAGATAGTGGAGGGGGAAGAACCGGCAGATCGTACTCGATATCAGTATCTGGTAGGGAAACTGATTTACCTTTCTCACACACGGCCTAATATTGCGTACGCAGTAGGTGTTCTGATTCAGTTTATGCATGAGCCACAAGCTGATCACATGGAGGCTGCCTTGAGGGTTCTTCGATATCTGAAGGGGTCTCCATGCAGTGGAGTTCTGTTCCGAAAGAATTGTCACTTGGATGTAGAAGCATATACAGATGCCGAATGGGAAGGTAGTCCGATGGACAGGAGGTCAACTTCAGGTTACTTCACTCTGGTTGGAGGGAACTTAGTCACCTGGAAGAGTAAGAAGCATAATGTTGTGGCACTTTCAAGTGCTGAGGCGGAATTCTGAGGGATAACTCGAGGTCTGGCAGAGGTGTTGTGGTTACGGAAGTTGCTAGCAGAGAATGGGTTTACGGTGAAAGGAGCATGCAAGTTGATGTGTGACAACCGTGCAGCCATTAGTATTTCAGAGAATCCAGTACAACATGACCGCACAAAACATGTTGAGGTTATTGATCGTCACTTTATCAAGGAGAAATTTGAGAATGAGATTATCGCTCTTCCTTTTGTACGTTATGAGGATCAACTAGCAGATATTCTCACTAAGGTCGTAAGTGGGAGGATTTTCAGAGAGGTTTTGTGCAAGCTGAATATTGGTGATCCTACTATTCAACTTGAGGGGGAGTGTTAGAAATATTAATATGGAAAGGACTATATTTAGGGAATCAAATTTCATAATACCATAATTTCTTATTGTTAATATCTTCCTAATCTAGGAACTGTTGTACAGATATAACTAGCCTTGTAATCCCTGTATTCAAGATATGTGAAAATATAGAGAAAATACTCCAAAGATTGTTTTCTATTTCATCAAAGACCACTGAGCACATGATGCTCCACGGCATGCAAGAAGTGAAAGATGCAAAAGATTGGCTAAAATGATATAGCTTGACATACTCATGTGCTATAGATAAACTGTATTGTATTATCTTCTAATAGAGTTCAACAGATACAACAGGTTGAGGTGTGATTCCAAAGCACTATCAATTTTACTTGAAAGCTCATTAGCAAATCTTAATTAACTAGCAATCCGAAATATGAAGAGCTGAAAGTAGTAGTCGTAATCTTTCTAGGTGATGTCTTTTAGTGGTCTTCTTCATGTCTTTCACAATGTATGACTTCTTGGGTTGCTGTTTTATTGTCATCTTCAGATGAAGCCTTCTTCTCTTCAGTAAACGACGCACTTCTCGTTCATCTTTCCTTAATCTATCAAAGGTACCTTGTCCAATCCAACCGTGGACTGCCTTAGTTCTTCAATTGCCTCAACATTCCCTTGCACAAGCTCCTGGTGCAACATCCTTAATTTGGTTGATACCTGCAGGGAATTAGAGACAGAATATATGAGTATCTACAATAGCTCTGGGGCATGTCAGATAACCTAAACTTACAAAACCAAATTTCGTCGCATAAAAATAATTTGCAAACTCTAGAGGGGAATTCAGCTGGCATATTGTCTGCAACATTACAGTACTTACCAAAATAGTGGATCCATCCCCGACAGAACATTTAAACCTTGATCGCATAATTTCTTGAATCCGACACCCAACAGATTTAACCTTGCGTTCATCTAACAAAAAATAGAAAAGAAACGATAAGCCAAGTAAATCATAATAAATCCTTAATTAACAATGTCTTAGGACTGCATCAACACATCTAATAAATTCTTTGAAACCGGAACAATTACATACCTTTTGACTGTGCGAACCAAGTAAAGATGTCAGCTGCTAATTGTTTCACTCTGTCAGACATAAACTTCCCACGACTTCGTGTAATATACTCGCTTATTTCAATAAAAGGTACACCTATTTGCTCTGCGACTTCTATAGCAAGTGTAACCCAATGGGAGAGGATATGGCAGATGCCATTGAGCAAAAAGATGTGCCAATTGATCTGAAGAAGCAGGCACATGATCTTTCAAACTCACACACTTGATAAAATCTTTGGCAAGGCTGTAGTCGTCTATGTCCATAGATAGTTTTGTTCTTGAAGATATGGTTTGGTTTGGCATTCTGCAGAGAAGACTCGAGAGGGAGAGGGAGAGGGAGAGGTTTTGGTTACTTTGTGTTTGATACTCTCTGGTCTATATATAATAGAAACACAATAGCTTATGAATCACGTCGTCCTTAATTTAAGAAACTTGTGGGCGGTGCCCAAGGGTTGGGATGGTCACTCAAACCTATGTCGAATATGTTTGCTTCCTCATGTGCATGTCACAGTTGACCAGTCAAATCAATATGCAAAAAATTCAACCATGTTTCTCTAAGGTTTAAAGTCAAACTCACATCAATTCTTTCACGTTCACCCACTTTTTATTTATCTTTTTATTTTATTTTTTATATTAAAGAAAATTTATTAATCAACTAGTAGCAAAAGTTACATAATCCTCTTTTAATTATTGGGTAATATCATAAGTATCTACCTATATTAAGAATCATATTTTTTTCTACTCTTGTTTTTGTTGCTATAACATGAGCTATGTTGTTTCCTAGTCTGTATATTGACTTACAAAATCACAACTTATTACTTGAAAACTTGTTTTTAACCTCATAAAGTAAAGATTGATTAAACCAAAACTTGTTTTTAACCTCATAAAGTAAAGATTGATTAAACCAGTGAACTTGCTTGACTGTTAAGAGAGATAGCCACATTTTCACAGTTCATCTCAAATACGACTTGGTTGTAACCCAATACTTCAATTCATTCCACTGTTTTCTCCAGAGCTTTACATTCAAAATATTTAGCTCCAAATTCAGCCTCCACCTCCTCTTCCAAATTGATTCCTTTGAATCCTAAACATTGACCTGCAAAATTACGGATAATCATACCAATGCTACCCTTTTTGGTAACAGATAAATATGAGACATCCATATTAATCTTTACATAATCCATGTCAGGTGGTAACCATTGCTTAATATGTATATTAGATTTTCTACTAGAGCCGGTAGAGGAAATAGTAATATCACTATGATGAAGAAGGTTTTGTATCCTTATGATAGTTCCTTTAGCATTAGGTTTAATGTTTTGAAAATCAGGCTACACCTGTCCTTCCAAATATACCATACAGTACACATTAATCTGCAAATATTACTTTCACTTACCAGATAAACATCATTCGAATGCAAACCATTAGAAGCAAACCAACTTATCACCCAATCATGGAAAGAAATAAAAAGATGTATAGTATTAGAGATATTCACATCCATACCCAACCAAATAGCTCTAGCGTAATCACATCCCATGAATAAATGATCTATAGATTCCATACTATTATTGCAGAAATAACAATGTATCTTTATGTCCTGTTTGCATCTAGTAATTTTATCTCTAGATGGTACTATTTCTTTTAAGCATTTCCAAACAAACAATTGAATTTTATGAGGAGCTTTAACATGTCATAACTGTTTCCATACTTCCTTAGGAATAGTATCTTTATTAACATGTTCATTAACATATTTACTGCATATAGTATTGTAGGAACTCTTCACTGAGAATTTTCCTTTTCTGTCAGGTTTCCAGGTAAGATAATCCTCTCATGTGGAAGGAATTCTCATACTAAGAATAGATTTTGCAGTATCCTGGGTGAAAAGAGTACTAATGAGGTCAACATTCCAAGATCTAGAATCATGCATAAATAAATCACAAACAAAGTTATAAGAGACTAGAAAATCCAGTAACTAGAACAGGTGGGCTATTAATGTCAATAACCCGTCAATCTAGCTAAATGTTAAATGTGGTACCACATCTAACTGCCCACATAGAGTGACTTTGAACAATCTCAAGACCAGCATAAATGCTTCTCCATAGCCAAGAACAATCATTTTTGAGTTTATCTAAATGAAGAAGATTACATTTTCTGTCATATTTAGCTCTAACAATTTGCATACAAAGAGACTCATCATCACTGCATGCTTTCCAAGCAAGTTTAGTAAGTAATACAGTTTTAAAATGCTCAAGATTTTAAATCCTAGCCCAACCAAGGCTTTTGGAATACTAATTTTATTCTATCCTATGAAATTTAAACCTTTGTTGTTCTTATGACCCCACCAGAACTTGAATAGAATTCATTTGATCGATCATATTTTTAGGTATCATAAAACTTCTCATTTGATAATTTTGCAAAGCATTAAGAACATGTTTAACCATAGTGGATCTAGCAGCATGATTCAAAGTCTTACATTTCCAATTCTTAAGCCTAGAGTCAAAGGAATGAATTATAGGCTTGAAAGCTTTAGTTTTGTTTCTTCAAGGAGCAGAGTCACCCCCAAATATTTATCAGTATCCTTGATAGGCACTTAATTTATACATTTTTACCACCTTATTCATATTTTCTAGTCATCGTTATTGAATTAAATTTACTATTTTATTGTTTTTATATGTGGTTTACATAAAATCCAAAGTTATAAATTAAACACGGTTAAAATAGGTGTTAATTGGCGTTTGTGATGAAATACAACCAAAGTGCTCCTTGCGAAACAGGAAAGAGCTTCCGTTTGGTGATCAAATTATTGGCTAGTGGGACATGACCGAATTGTAAAACTAGTGTTGGATGGTTAACTAAAACTAGGTGAAGAGCGTAGACTTTTATTGCTGTTTGACGTGACTGATTTTGTGATAGAGAAGGCACTGAGTGCTAAAAGGTGGTGTTGGTAAAAGAATAAGGGGAGAAGGTGATGTACTCTCTTAGAGTTGGGGGTTGACCGAATTAAATAGAAGGGACCGAAGTGATTGAAAATCCTAGGGAGAGAAAGGTGTAGCTAGGTATAAAAGAAAGAGAGGTCGGAAAAAGAAAAGATCGAAGGGAGAGATGGAGGCAGACTCTTCTGGGAAGTCTGGTAGGTTTTGATGAAAAAGGAGAGAGGGTGTGCGGCTGGAATTGAAAGAAAAAAAGGGGACAACACGTGTAGAAGGTCAGGTAGAGAGAGAATTGGAGAGAGATGGTAGGGTCTTCATCTGGGTTGGAGGCGTCTGACAGGTGAGGAGGAGAGATTAAGGTTTTTCCAAAAAGAAGGTGAGAGAAAGGGATTGATTGAGAGTCAAAAAAAGGACAATGTCCGGTTCAGTTTTTGTTTCTCTCGGTTGGATGTAGTGCTCTGGGATTGACGGTACGGTTGGAAGGGAGCACACAGGAAAAGAGTTTGGTTTAATATATATCCACTTTTCTTAATTATTTTTAATGGGTTTTAAGAAATCCATTGCTATGTTCTAATTGATTTGTAGCAGGTATTATTTGTGAACCTATAATTAGTTTCATATAATTTTCTCGTTGACGCTATTAGATGGTGTATGCTGAGACTTAGAGTTTTTGATGCGCCATGCTTAGGGTGTCCCAGTGATATTTGCGACTCTAATACATATAATAGGCGATGTCGATAGAACGAACAATACATGAAAATTCAGGAGTTATATTTCACTTCAATAATTAAATAGAACTAGTGGTGGATACTGAAAACCCTTGTTACTGTTTCTCCCATTTGATTTATTTTATTAGTTTAGTTTACTTTTCTTGTTTTAACTTTATTCCGAAAAATCCAAAAATATTGTTCTTGATTAGTTGATTAGAGATATTGATTGCAGTATTGTCCCCGCTCCCTGTGGGTTCGACACATACTTGTTGTTGTGTGCATTGTAGACACCGTGCGATTGCGGTTTATTTATATAGGCTTCTCTGAAACCTATCAATCCTTCATTTCATTCATTCTAAGTTCCTTATCAAGGTCAAGTCTAGCACTAGGAGAGATATTATTACTAAAATACACACTGGACTTACCGAGACTAAGCATTTGACCAGAGACCTTATCAAATTGATCTTATACATTCATGATACCAGTTATATTATGCATATCATCCTTAATGAAAATGAGAATTCCATCAGCAAACATAAGATCAGTGATATCTAGAGCATTTCTAGCAACATTTACACCTGAAATTATATGATTAGTTTCTGCATTCCAAAGAAGTCTAGAAAGATATTTCATTCCAAAAATGAATAATTAAGGAGATAAAGGATCCTTTTGCCTAATTCCTCTAGTAGGAGTAAAATTATTACTAGGAGAGTCATTCAAAAGGATTGAAATATTAGTGGTAGAGATACATTGTTCAATGAACCAGCAAAATTTTCCATTAAAACCAAACTTTTTAAGAATACCCATAAGAAAGGGCCATTCTAGTCTATCAAAAGCCTTAGAGAGGTCTAGTTTTAAAGTCATAGTACCACTATAACCTTCTTTATGCTTCATTTTGTGAATCATCTCATGAGCAACTATAATGTTATCATGGATGGCTCTTCCTGGAACAAATGCAGCTTGATAAGGTGATATTAAATGCTTAAGATGAGGTTTCACTCTATCATCTAGAATTTTAGAAATCACTTTATCTATAGTATTGCATAAACCAATTGGCATAAAGTCCACAGGACTATTAGTATTATCAGATTTAAGGATCAAAGACAGGTAAGTCTTATCGAATTCATAAGGCATATAATCCTTTTCAAAAAAAAATTGAACAACATCTACAACAACACTACCCACAATGTCCCAATTAGCTTGATAAAAACCAGCTTGGAAACCATCTGGGCCTGGAAAGCCCTAGACAATCATATGTTTGATTGTACTATGTATTTCATCACTAATAAGAGTTCTAGTAAGATTGTGATTATCCTGATCAGTTACAATAATAGGTATAGTATCAAAAGTATCTTCAGAAATGCAAGGATTAAAAGTGTTACTCACATAACTAAAATGAGAAATAATCATATTAGAGACATCATTTCTATCATTATACCAATTACCATTTGCATCACATAAAATGTCTATGTTCTTCCTACACATCTTTCTATTAGCCAGAGTGTGGAAATACTTAGTATTATTATCCATATCAATAATGAATTTATCACCAGATTTTTGTTTATAGAACTCAGATTGAATACTGAACCAGTTATCAGAATTCTTGGTGATGTTGACAATTCTATCATTTTGAATGCAAGAAAAACTCTCATTTTGTACCATATTAAGCCGATTTTTTAGAATATTTATATTTCTATCAATATCTCCAAATTCAATTTTATTCCAATGAGAAAGTTTTTTCCTAGTGCAATGTTGTTTAGTGGTCAATTTGAAAGCAGGAGAACCATTTACATCAACATTCCTAGCAATTACAAGTTGATTTCTAAAAGAAAAATGCTTCATCCATATTGCAAAAAATTTAAAAGGTTTCCAACTATTCCTAGTAACAGTTTCAGTAATAAGCATAATGGGGCAATGATCAGAGCCAGCTTGTACTAAGTGCAAAAGATTGGATTAGGAAAAGACCTAATCCAATCTTGATTACCCAGAGCCATGTCAATCCTAGATTTACTTTTACCATTGCCATATTTATTGCTAAACCAAATGTAATTTCTACCCACAAATCCTAGATCCATAGGACAACAAAAATTAATTTTATCTTGCACATACTTATCCTCTAGAGTCATACACGAAAGTGATAAAGACCTCAGGCTTAGCAGCATGAATTTTAGTAACAACATGAATCATATTGTTAGAGGCATCTTGTATCTCACAGTGAATACCATCTTTCCACATAAGAATAAGACCACCACCTAATCCTATTTTATCAATACAGACATGGTTGCAATAGTTTAAAGAACTAGCTACATACATCATTGTATCTGTTTTAATGTTTGTTTCAGATAGGAAAAGAAAATCAGGAGAATGATTTTTAATTAAAACAAAAAGTTGGTCTTTAGTAAATTTCTTTGCTAGACCCTGGACATTCTAAGCAAAAAGTTTCATGGTTAAAAAAACTACAAAAAGGATAAAGAAAACAGAAAATAAACTAGCAGATTTTAGTTTCCAAATACAAAATAAACGCTGGACACGATTGGTTACACAAGAGAATATATAATAAGTTGATTTACACTAAGGGATTGATCCTAAGGTTTTTGAAATTAAGGCAATAAAAAAAAAAAACTCTCTACAAGAGATTCTCTTCAAACCTAGAATAAGTTGAACTAAAGTTAATTGCCCAAATCTTATTCAAGATACTAATAGGTTTTTAAGCTAAGGATCATGAAACAGATAACTACAATCCAGGATATTATGGAAAAGACCTAATTAATATGCTTGTCAATTTTAACTAGCGAACTTGAGTAAAGAGTTAAATCATAAAGTGCAAAGGATTACATGGAAAGGAAACAAGCAATTATCCAAATATAAGAAAATAAGAAGCATGGAAATCAAAAGTAAAACGCATCCAGAAAGAAAATAGAACAGATTTTCAGATGGGGCAACGAAATAATCAAATCGATCAATATAGGATTGGAGGAAAGGAAATATAGCAAATTACCAAGAGGGATCAACTACAAAGCAAAAATGAATATAACTCATTCATCAATTCTTATAATTTTTTAAGAAAAAACTAAAAAAAAATTCCAAACAATGATTTCTGGTTTTCCATCAAAAAAATAAGTTACTGAAGGTACTGGCAGTGCTGATTACTTTATGAAGCAATAGAAGAATTATGAGAATTATACTAGACCGCAGACAAGAACTCCTAAAATAACAGAGAAGTGCTGAGAAAATCACAGTGTCTTTCTTTAAGAAATAAGAAATTCAAATGCAAGAGAAAAAAGATTGGGGGAGTCTTAAATAGACTAAATAGATCTACTATTTGAAAAGCTCCAGAGTTAGCTAGACGATAACAAAAACAAAAGAGAATTAAATTAAATTAAATCAAACAGGATTAAGCTTAAACCAACAGAAAAAAGATGTTTCTTTTACAGAAAAAGATATATCAATTGTCACCTACCTGTTCCTGAAACATGTGGCTGCAACCATACAGATTTTTTTTAAGAATCTCTCTTAAATTTTGAAAAAACCTTTTAATTTTTTTTTGTAGAATATCGTCAAAACGATTTTAAAACATATTAGGACAGCAAGAAAAAACACCAGAAATGAAACCATTCAGAGATGAAACCATTCTGTAAAATTTAAACAAAAATTTCGAACTAAATTTAGAAAATTTCAAAAAATCACCCACAGAAACAGTATACTAGCATAACCCAAAGATAAATTAAATCACAGATGATCACCACATCTAAAAAATCCCTTTCCTAGATCTTTTTTAAAACTTCTTCTAGCTCCCCAATCCTAAATAAACTCTTTTAACTGCTAGATCTAAATTGTTTTCCTTAAAAGAAAAGGCCAGAGATATATACGATCACTTAAGAATGAATTTATACAGGTCTACAAAGAAAAGTTACTACTATGTTCTTTCTCAATCTCGAAGAAAAGTTCGACACCTTTCCACCCATTGAAAAACAGGGTCCCAAGGTTTTCTTAATTATTATCGATCCATTGCATCCTTAGAGAAGATACAAGCAACACCTCGATTTTAATTTTTATCAATTACTTTTTATGAATTTAGAAAATTCAAATGCAAAATTACTGGTCTCAATATTAATGATGTTTAATTTTATATGATGAATTTCGACAAAAACTTAATGACGCTCAGACAACACCAGCTACACAACAACATAAAAGGAAGACAACTACTATATTCTTTTTCAACATCGAACAAACGTTTGAAGACCTTTCCACCCTTTTAAAAAAAATCAGGGTCCTAAGTTTTGTGAAGATTGTCGAACCATTTCCACCTCTGAGAAGAAACAAACAACACAGCAGTTATAAAAATTAATGATTAAACATAAATAAGACTATAAATGCAGATGCAAGCTTCAGACAGAGATTCAAATAATGCTTGATAACATCATGATTCTAGATGCTCACACCAATTAAAGCAAGCACAAAAACTATTTTTTTTTTATGTTGAACAACATAAAAGACCATTTTAAGAAAACCAGTACCCAACGATTCCCTAAAAAAATCTTATATCCTGTTGGTTTCATCCCTTTATCCTGTTTATTTATAATCAATCTGTATATTTATTACCCCTTCTTATTTATCCAAAAGAACCCGGTTAAGAATGGTTACTTTAGAGAGAGGAGAGGAGGTCCATAGCTGACGTTCACCCACTTATAAGTTACCAACACCGCTCATCATCATTCTAAAATCAAACATCAGCATTTTAACGGTTCACAAATAACAGTTGACGACCGTTTTTTCGGATTGCCACGTCAGCAATTTCATTATCCGGGTAATAAAAAACGAAAAAGAGAGCTACCGTATTTATCACTCTTCTCCCTGTTATCTTCACCATTACCACCACCTTCCTTCAGAGAGAGAGCTCCACTGGCTAAAATGCGCCAGTATCTTTCTACACCTCATATCCAATAACCCACTTTCTAGGGTTTCTAATTTCTTAAATTAAAATCTTTTATTTCTTTTTCTCTGTATTGGGTTTATTTATTTATCAATGGCGATTATCAGAGCATCAAAATTAGGGCTTTTTGTATTACTAGTGATTGGAAGGCTATTTAATAGGGTTTCTTCTTCTTCTTCTTCTTCATCTAATTTCTGTTCACCAATTTCTATTACGGATTCGATCTTAAGGAGTAGGGATTTCTGTTCAAATTTTGATTCTGCTGCTGGTGCATTTGTCGGTGTTACTGAGGTAAATTGAGGTTTATTTTATCTTCTTCATGGTATTTATGTTGTTATTTGATTTGGGTTTTGTGTTTTTTAAAATAAATTTGATAGAAATTTTGGAAATTTAGTTTAGGGGGAGGAATTTGGATAAACTAGATGAACAGGGATTTATAAAAATAGGGAAAATGAATTGAAAGTTTCAAAATTTACAGACAAGGTCCACAAGGATATATAGGTTGGTTTGTTTCTTAGGAAATGAAAAATATTGATTCGGTCATAATACTGTTGTACATGGAAGGCTAGTATATGAAGATATGCATTTGAAAGTAAAACACAGTGTGGGCATTTATCTAAATAACGGTTGTCTTGATGATCAGCATGTTGACAAGTTTGTAGTATCCGATTAGAGTTAGCTGGGTATGTGGTTGAGAAATAAAAAAATCGGCAACCACAAAGTAGAAGCTCAATGGTTTAGCTCAGCTGATCATGGTATTTTGTTACCGATTATAAAATGAGAAAGGATCGGGTGTTTCGTATCTTAGTTTAAGCGAAGGACTGGAGGCGTGTAATTGGTGGATTTTTGCAGATAGCGAAAAAAGAAGAAGAGAGAAACAAAGAGTCGGAAAACCATGTTTCCTTGTATTTTGTTATGGAGATACTGATTGCATAAAAGACCAATTCGCACAACCTTTAGAAGATGGGAACTGACACTTGACCGAACCTCGGGATTTAAACTTCTTGTCAAACCGACTTTTGGATTTCAACACCTTTTTCTGTCAGTTTTAGGTTTTAGGTTTTAGGCTTCTTGCAGAAACAAAGAAGGTGTCGTGTTAGTTGATAAAAATCTTTGATCCTAATTATGGTAGAAGTACTGACATCCTATACGTTGTGGTTTCATTTAGTTAAACTCAAACATAATAGATACAATAATACAGACGATGAGTGAATTTGTAGCTGACTCATTCCTACGAGTACTATGTACAAATCAAGTTTTCATGTTTGACGTGCTGAAAACTTTTTCTTATTTGCCTTTGTCCCAAATAGAGATTTGATGGTTATTGACATTTTCAATCTTTGCAGGGTGATGATGTTTCGTTGCAGAAGGTGCTTAATCTTGTTCACAAGAACAATCACGAGTATGTAGCTGTTCTCTTTTATGCATCTTGGTGTCCTTTCTCCAGAACTTGTAAACCGACCTTTGCTGCGATGTCCTCCTTGTATCCTTCCATCCTCCACTTTGCATTTGAAGAATCTGTCGTCAAACCAAGGTTTGGAGATTATTCAATACTCTTTTAACTGTCCTCTGTGTAGTAAAAATAATTCCTGTGAATCTGGATAACATTTATTATGTTGTTACAGCATACTCTCGAGGTACGGAGTTCATGGGTTCCCAACTCTTTTCCTTTTTAATTCCACCATGCGGGTGCGCTATCATGGTTCACGTACCCTCAGTTCCCTTGTTGCTTTCTATTCCGATGTCATTGGTAAGGCTTGTAGCATTCTTCCCTTGTTTGCAAAGCAATTTTTCTCTTTTATCTGTATTTGCATCTATGAACCGTCTTTTTCGATAGAAAATTCTGCTCACCCGTAATCTGCCAGCTTACTGTCCATTGGGCAACATGGGAGTAACCAATTAAGATGATCGTGGTTCGAAGTCTAAAATGTACTTCGTGCTCTAGGATGACACCACATCATTTGTGAAAGAAGGTTTATAGACTTCTTTGGGTTCGATAGATCATTCCTTTGCCCTTGCCATATCTAACGACTCTTTCAAGCAGGGCTATATTCACTATCTTTCTCGTGACACTCATAAGTTGTTTTGCATGTTCCGTTTGATATTTGTTTCATTAATTTGTGGATGTCATTTTATCGGCTATGAATCCTGGATTTTTGCTCCTGTCTAGGAATGAAACCTGTGTCGCTGTATCAAACTTCTTTGGAGAGAATGGGGATCCAGACAAATCTTGCAAAATACGAAGACACGGAGGAAGAAAATTGCCCATTCTCATGGGCAAGGTCCCCAGAAAAGTTGCTGCGGCATGAGACATACCTAACACTAGCAACTGCATTTGTGATTCTTAGATTGCTTTACTTTCTCCTTCCATCGCTACTTGCATGTGCTTCTGCTGCTTGGAGAAGGCTTATCCGGAACACAAGAATAGTAAGCTTATGGGAATATCCTTCTACGTTGTTCATTCAAGCAATGCAGACTTTTAGAACTCTAAAAGAGCCTTGCAAGAGAAGAAGCAATTTGCAGGAGAGGGCAATACATGCCAGGACGTGGGCACGTAAATCATTTGCTCCTGTTTCCATTAGTGATGCTGCAAGCTCGGGTCGTGTGTGTGCAGGAAGTGAGATTCGATAGTAAAGTTCACTCTTTTTCATCTGGCAACAAGAGAACCGGTCTGTGTTACCACATGAAAGAAGTGGCGACGAGGAGAAAGTCTTTCCCGGACGAAAGCTTTCACGAAAACAGGAACGATAAACCAGCAAGTTGCCCAACAGTGTCACAATACCATGCCCTTTCTTCTGAGTAGTGTTGTTCATATATTAAAAGGAATAGTGAACTCATATTTGTCGATTATGCTTCTGTTCATATGGTTAACTCATTGTATTTCACATATTTTCAGTCATCAATTTTTGTTGTTCAAATTTTACAAAACAAGTTGTGAATGCCTTGAACCCATACAGTTTAAGTAATCGTGTTAAACTAATGTTTCTTGACTATTCTTTTTGGGTATGAGTACCGTCCAGACTCCAAATTTCATCTCCTAAAGAAGGGAGCTTGAAAGTTTGCTTTGCAAAACTTGTGGGTTATGCTTTTTGCAAAGAAACAAACTTGTGGCCATCATATTATACTTTACTGGAACCCTAGACAGAGCACCTTTACCGCCTAGATTCTCAAACCTGGAAGGGACAATCTCAGGCCTGACACCAATTGGAGCTTACTTTGTTAGTCAAAGAAAGATTCATTACACCCCATTTATGTTCTTGGTTCTAAGGAACTACTTTAGATTCTTACTATTTACAATATTAGTTCATCCGATAGGGGAAGGCAACTATGATAATTCATCGGATGCCTCACTTTAACTAGCTCAAATACTTAACACTGTAAAAGGAGAATGCCGGACCTAGGCTCAACATTCAATTATTTGGAATATTAATGTATATTAGAGAAAAAAAAAAAAAAGGCATCCCCGCCATAGGTATTAGCATAATCGCGACTTCAATAATATATGTTAACATCTGAAGTAGACTTGCTCATAGCATATTACTATGCCCCATGGAAAATCAGTCTCAACCCTCGTCCTACAAGCAATGTTTGCCTTCTTCACATATCCTGAGATGACAACAGACAGCGCAAGCACCTAGTAATGACTCCCTTCTTACCAGAAATGACGGACTAAAACATACGCTTAGCGGTCAATATCCATAGGACGATTCATGTGAACTTGCTGCAAATGATTGCATTTAGCGCATTGCCTTAGATTGGAGGATACCATGCCTGGACTAATTGATCTTCATCTCCTTTCTTTCTCTGAAAAATGAATATTTATTGTAGGAGAATTATATTATTTTTCATGACTATGTTTCTAATCTAATCTGAAATAAAGGGTTACTATATTTGAAAGTTGCCTCTTGCTTAGAGCCGCGGACGTTCTCGATTCTTTAGTCCCAACTCAACGGACATAACTTTAGGGTCAGGAACTTACAGCATGTTTCAGCTAAAAACCTTTTGGATAGGATTTTGTCTATCTCGGTCAGAGCGCCCACTACTACCTTTTCTAACTACCACGGGTCAGGGGTTGCAATTCCCCTTCGTTGGCAGAGCAATTTATTTCATCGCATCCAAGTTCTAAAGGAAGGAACCCTTCAATAGGAGTCTTCATAAGCTTCCGAACCAGCAGATTCTTTCAATAGAGGAACCTTTCCAGATAGGTCAACAAAGTTATTTCCTCAAAAGAGAAGCCAATAAAGCTTCTAGACCCGCTTTGAGTTAAAAAAAAATTAGAGGGAGTTTACTATCTTTGATCAGATCAATCGTAAGCAACATGATAAGTGGGCGAGAGTGCATATCTTCCATCCGTGTGATTGTAAGAAAGGGAGGTGAGATCCAGAGAAAAGGTACTTGGCGTCTTTTTTGTTCGATCGAGGAAATTCCCTCATATACACGAAGCCTACGAAGCTCAGACCTGTGACACTATCAACCAACGCTTTATTCCCGGCCCAGGCGCCTACTTCCTTAACGGTCCATATCCGACACACTATAAACCTATTAGGGGTTGCACCAATGCCTCATATCCTATCTAAGTCTGTCTCTTATTTTGATAACGACCGAGCCCTTACCGGTGGTAAGAAAGGTCAGGATCCTCCATTTGATTCAACTGAGGTCTGATATTCAACGCGTAAACTAACTGATATACGCTTTCTAAGCCTGCAAAGCAGGAGTCGACAAGAGATCATATAGATGGGAATATATACTAGCCGCCTTAATTGGCGTAGTGAAAGAAGAACATATCTCAACAGCAACACAGAAAGGTTGTTCAATTGCGTAGCTGAAACAGGACGGACTTACTTTATATCAAGAGGTAAGACTGTCGTTGTTACTGTAGCGTGAAACCGTTACAGAAGCTTTAATTATGAAAGAATATAACAGTTTTTAACGACACTTTGCTTCTGTTACCTATTCTTCTTCTTCCTCCTCTCGAGCTTGAGTTGCAGATGCAACTGATTTTTTTTTTCTTCTCTGTTCTCCCCCAACTCTCTGTTCGACCTTCTATTTATAGTAGAATACCCAAATCTTCAAATATCTTCACAATTAATTCACAGAATTTTTTTTTTAGTTTCTTCGAACATGATTTTCTTTAATGATTGTTTCCTTATAACTCGAGAAGATGATATTGTTTCCTTACTCGTGCTCGAAGATAAACATCTCAACCTGATTTATCCCGAGAATATATTCTCACAGATCAAGCCCGTGAAACTTTCCTTTTTCTTTTCTTTAACGCAAATATGTCCGAGATATTATTTGATTCGATGTGTTTAAGATGTATATAAATCCTTTGTAATAAGGCAAGAATATTCTTGTCTGGCGAATTTGGCTAACAAAAACCATTGAGGGGCTACTTTTTTATATTCATCCAATGGGAGAAGCTAAGGGGTAACCTAGGGGTATGTAAAATTACCATAAAACCTTTCATTAATCTAATTATTACCAAAATACCTTTCATTTATAAAACCTAAACCTAAATCTATTTCACACTTTCACCATTCAAACTTCCGATTCTCTTCTTCTCCTCTCAATTTCAAAACTACCGATTACTCTTCAAACTACCGATTTTCCACCATTTTCTTCTCATCTTCAACCGATTAATCGTAAACCAATTCATCGTATAATCGTAAACCAATTAATCGTACTTACTACAATCTAAAGATGCCTCGACAAAAGCAAACATCTCGTCAACCTCCTAATGCAGAGTGGCCGCCATTTGCCATATTTGCAGGAGATCGAGAAATTGTTCAAGAACAAAGCGATGAAAGCCATGAACGCGATGAGGATGAAGTAGACACGGAGTCCGAATACGAAAATCTGCCTCTCCAACAGTTGATGGCTCCAATAAGGTTAGGGGTTTACCATAATTTGTGTTTATATTGCTTAAATCGCTTAAATTTGTGAGTAGAATACCAAGGGTTTTAGGTGTAGTAGCACAATCGGTAGTTTTGTGGTTGTATTAAACTACCGATTGTGGCAGTGTTCTTCACTGCTCATGAAGATCATGCACAATCGGTAGTTATCTTTAGGTTAAAACTACCGATTGTTCTTCTGTATAAAAAATTCGTAATAATCGGTAGTTTTGTAGAGGCTTAAACTACCGATTGTGAGTGTTCAGTGAACCTCAAAAACACACAACACAATCGGTAGTTAGATTTAAACATAAACTACTGATTTTTCTACTGGATGCAAAAGTAGTGATAATCGGTAGTTTCTTTTAGTGGTAAACCTCCGATTGTTCTATTTAGTGATCCTCAAAAACATCGATCACAATCGGTAATTATTTTTACACCTAAACTACCGATTATTCTACTGGATCCAAATTTAGTGATAATCGATAGTTAAATTTTTTATATAACTACCGATTGTGTGTGTGTCCATAGACTTTTGTGTTCCCAATTTTTTATGCACAATCGGTAGTTAACTAGAGACCGAGCTACCGATTGTGAACAATCGGTAGTTAAGTTGTTTTTTGTACTACCGATTATACACAATCGGTAGTTAAGTTATTTTTTTGACTACCGATTGTTAATAATATGTTGAGTTCAACTTACTTTGTCTACCGTTTTATGTACTAAAATAATTTTTCTTTATCTTGTATCAAAAAAGGGAAAGGCGATCAACGCAAGCCCACGATACAATTATATCGGGGCCTCGTCGTGGAGGCGGTAAGAAGGTTACCGCTAGTGCTAGACGACAAAGGAGCGTTATCCCAAAACGAAGAAGGAGGACCAAGTGCTCCTGATTGGCGCTTAAATCATACATTTATACCTTCTAATTAATATTTGTTAGTACTTAATTTTATGTTAATATTATTATTTTATTTCTTTAATAGGTGGTTTGTATAAAATCTAAAGTTATGAAATAAACACGGTCAAACATGTTAAATTGCTAATTATGGTTATTTGCAGTGTTATCTTTTGGAGCTGGAAGAACAGGGGACGTCTGGGACAAAAACCGGACTTGAAACTTACTGTTAACTGTTGACGGTCAGTGCAAAGTTGGGGACAGTCAAGTGAAAGGCTACGTGAAGAGTGAATGAAGTGGTTCGCAGTAGGTGAGGCAGTGAAATAGGCTTTTGTGACATGAGGTGGATTGGCTAGTCTTGGCTAGTTTGGTCAAAAGAAATAGGCAGAGAGGGTACGGTTAGGAGAAGTCTTGTTTTGTTTGGTACTTGATTGCATGGATAAAGAGAAGAAATATGAGGTAGACTAAGTTGCCACGTGAACAAAAAGTGGATGTTGGCTAGGTACAACACGTGAATGAGTTAAGAAAGAAAAGAAGAGCTAGTACGGTTTTGGCTTTTGAGTCTGATAGGTGACGGATGAAAGCTAGGTGATGGCTATATTGGGAGACATGTGATGTGGGGTCCACGTGATTGAATGATTGAGTATAAAAGGCTAGCTAGGTCAAAGAAGTAGGGCGTCTTTTGTTTTGGGGATTTTTGAGAATTTTCTCCTGGACAGTTTCTGGAGGCGGAGGCTGTGAACGGGAGACGGAGGTGAAGAAAGAGAACGGATAAAGCCTGGAAAAAGAGAGCGAGAATTCTCTGATTCTGGAGTATACAGGAGCAGAAACTAAAAAGGGTTTAATCTTTTCTTCTTCTACTCTTCTATCTAATTAATTTTATGGGTTTTGAGAAACCCTTCTCCATGTTCTAAATTAATTTGTAACTAGGGTTTAATGTTAAAACCACTTACAGTTTTAGATCAATTGAATTAAATATTGGATACAGACCATTATGATTTAAATAGATTAAATTCATGACTTTAAAC
>JAJJMC010020522.1:322194-339856 GCA_023531435.1 Papaver californicum | reverse complement strand
TTGGGGCTACTAATCATAATCGGTAGTTTAAGATTTTTTTAAACTACGGATTGTGATTGTACAAAATGTTAAAATTTTTTAAAAAATCTCGATTTCCAATTTGGGGCTACTATTCATAATCGGTAGTTTAAGATTTTTTTAAACTACTAATTGTGTTTGTACAAAATGTTGAAATTTTAAAAAAATTCTCGATTTCCAATTTTGTTACCGTTTTGTTACCGTTGATGAACGACTATAATTTGTATTCTGATACACCTATAAATAAATGAATTTATATCTATCATTCCCATTTCAAATCCACATCTTTTACATTTCAGTGAAAATTTCTAATCTCTTGTTTTCATTTAATGTCGGGTTACGAAAATTTTAGGCTTAATGCAGATAATTTTACCCTAGAGGAAGATTTATCCTTATGTCGAAACATAGTATTACATTATCCAGCAAGGGGTCATGAACATCGGATGAATGGTTCGATGAGCATGGAATGGTTAGAACATATCCATGCTAACTTTTGTAATGAAACCAGTAACCCCAATAACCGGAACAGAGCAGGCATTTTTTGTCGATATATGGAAATCACAAGGGAAGTACTAGAATTTTCTTCTTTAACCGCTAAGGTGAATGAAAGAAGAATTAGGAATGAAACTGATGATGAAGTTGTTGCCAGATCTTTGGAGGAATGGAGAAGATGGAAACGTTCAGATTTCAGGTACCAACCTCATTTCGAGATCCTAAGTGTGACGGAAGAATACAATCCTTTTGTGTTGATTATTCTCCCAAGAAGTGAAGAACGTCGTCCCGGTCGTCATACACCCCGTTGAAGGTTTGATAATAGGTTTGCTTAAGTGTTTAAGTGTAATCTGCTGATTTATTATATTTCATTTCCTTTAATGTTACGCGATGTAAGCCTTTTCGATTCAATGAAATGATAGATGTTAAGTAAAATTGGCATAATCGGTAGATAATAATGTTTCTAAACTACCGATTACATACAATCAGTATTTATTAAATTCACGTCCTACCGATTATCCACAATCAGTAATTATTTATGTTCACTAACTACCGATTGTATCAAGAAAAGTCCTGGATAACAAAACCATTATAATCGGTAGATAAAATTGATCTTTAAACTACCGATTACAAAGTTTAAAATTTTGAAGTATAATTCATTATATGTTTACAATCGGTAGATACAAATTTTTAATCCCTACCGATTGTGAAAGATGAAGAGTTATCGATTTTGGAAGGTTTTGAGAAAGTCAATTTAGGGCGATACCTATAATCGGTAGTTTAAGTACTCCATTAAACTACCGATTGCACAATGTAGGAATAAAAATCACGAGCCTACCGATTGTACAAAACTAAAACTCGAAAAATCAATCTAAAACACTCTCGATTACTAATGCAAAACTAACTCAAATAATTTTCTAGTAACCAAATTAATCAACTAATCAATCAAAATTAACACTAATTAAGCAAGGGTAGATTAGCCATTATAGAAAATAGATGGATAAGGGATGTATTGAGATTACTTCAAAATGACCTTATTTTGTTTTATTAGTCGCCCCTAATTAGTTTTTGGTAGCCCTCAAAAACGCCAGGTTTAAAACCCTTGAAACTTTCCAAATCTTGCTGATAAAATCTTCACAGACCGAGTATAATATTCTCCCTTTGCCTTTTGAATTTGAAGAAGGAGCTGGGTGCCTCTATCCAAGGCATGAGTGTCTTTATCAATTCTTTGGGGTGCCTTTAACACTTTTTAAGCTCATTTATCCACAAATGTTTATTCTCCAAAAATACCTACAAAATAACCATATTAGTACAAAAATTGAGAATTAACACTATAAATATGAGATCAAATCAGACACATAAATGTGTCTATCAATATCCAATCTAAGTCAGAATCTAAGTTAAGATCAACACAATCATCCTTGTTATTTGAAGCTTCTCCAACATCAATGTTTCCACTAGAATCACTCATCTCTCAAAACCCTAAGTTTTCATTTTTTTTCCCTTCAAAACCTTCAAAAGCCCTCTTCTTCTCTACTCACAAAAACAAAAACAAAAACAAAAAAAGTTCTCTAATTTTATTCATAACCATAATCTATATAACTAATCTAATCTAATCTAACTAATTAACTAACTAGTCATATATTAAGACTAATCAAATAGGGACACTTTAACCATTTATGAAAATTTATGGCTAAGGGTAGGGGGTATTACTATTGGATGATCCCATTTTATTTTTCCTCCGGCCCTTATTAATTTTCTAAGCCCCAATTAAACCAGGAAATTTAGGTGTACTGTAGGTTTCTTTTTTCATTCTAGTTTTATATGAAAAACAAAGGTTATACTTCATGTGTTTTGTTATAAGCGTGGGAAGAAAAAAGTAGTTGGTGCATCCCAACGTAGCATGGTTGTAAAAAAATTCCAACCTCAGTAAATTTCAGTAGTACAAATAAATACAAAGCTAATAGTAGGGTAGATCCTAACCATGGAACCACAAGTTAATTGTTGAACATTTTGTATATAGTCCGTTAATGTTTTGATTGCTTTGACGAATGGATCATAAAGTATCTGGATGGGAATAGGATTCAGTACGTGAGTTTGCTAGACAATACATATGATGCCTGCTGGAAGGGGATTAATTATATTTACACCGGTAGACATGATTTCCAAATTCACATCCATTGGCTTCTAATTTCTAGGAATTACTACATAATCCTAGATACACGATCCGTTTATCGTGTAATCCATTTATCTAACCCAGTTTAACCCCTAGTCCAAAAATAAAATTTTAAATTGATTTTCTAAATCACTCGTCCAACTCACGTGAATGTAATGAAAATTACATTTTGAATATTCTATAGTTACCCTTTCTTGTTCCAACGTATAAATCGAGCTGAAATCAAATCTTCAAAAAAAAAAAAAAATCGGCAGCTCACAGATCCGATTTCCTCTCTCTCTGCTTCAATTGTTATTTTTAAGTTTTAGGATTTCGATTCCAAATCTCCAGGTATTGCTTTGGTATCTTATTGAATAAAAACGGTGATATTGTTCCTCCATTGATCAAGAATTTCGATTTTTGGGAAGTATCTCTTCGATAGCTATCACTCAATATTTTACACCAATGTATCGTACTCTCGCGACCAGCTAACATAGAGAATCAAAGTAAGAGTCAGTTACAAATAATATGGAATTCAAGGACCGGGAATAAAAGGGAATGGAAACAAGAGCCATGGGTTTTCCGTAATCTTCTTCTTTGCTCTTATAATTTTTGTTATGCTTTGTTCTGTGTTTTTTTTTTTCAACTGAAATCATGATAATCAACTTGATTTCATGATTTTGTTTGTTTTCTTACACTGAAATCCCGATGATTACGATTTCTATGATGTACATTTTGTTGAAATTCCATGATCGATCTCGTTTTTGTTCGTGTTTTAGTTTTTCTTTTGATTTTTGAAACTGATTTTTGTAATCGTTCTATTTTGTTCATTAGATCGTCGTATTCAGTTTTCTTACATGTCGTTTTATAATAGGTTTTATTTGGTCTTTTATTTTTTCAGGAAATCATGATTTTTGTTCTTTCTTTAAGATGTTTTGAATGATTATTCAGTACATATTATTACGTACTGTTTTTCTAAGCTTTTTGATATGTACTGTTTTTATTGTATGCTATTTTTGTTATATATATTATATGGTATACTATTTTTTAATCAGTACATATTTGTTTGCACTGCATATAATTTGCTTTTGTTTGTCTGTTATGTGTGATTCTATAATATGTGTGATACTTCTAAAATAGTACATATTATGTTGTACTGTAGATTTAGTATTCCTATCATCTTAAAATATATATTTTGATTTTTGTGTTTGTGTTATTTTATTTGGATCACATTTCTTCAGGTTCAACATGTCAGGTGTTGGTTCTAATCCAAATACCTTTTGCTACTCTCATGTATACCACAAGCAACACCACATTGCATATTTGGTTACGTTATCTTCGACTTTGGAAGATTTGAAGTTTACTATTTGTAATGCGTGGAGATGGTTGACTCCATCAACTATTGTTGTTAATTATGTTGAAAATGGAGTGAAGTTCCATGTCCTTGCTGATGTATCTCTTCAAGGGCTTGCTGCATTACATTTTACGAAGAATTCAGATTTCTTTGAATTGCATGTTGAGGTTGTGTTATCTGGTGCATCTAGATCTTTGAGAAGTGTTGATCTTGACAACAATGTTGAGTTGGTTTTGAGTGCTAGGAACAATTATTTGAAAGATTGTAAAGAGGCTGCAAGTGTTCTTTTTTCTGATGGTTGGGAGAATCTTTTTGAAGATAAAAACCATCTCTTCCATGGTGGTGTTGAATCTGTTCGGTTAGCATGTGAGAAATATTGTTTGAGGACTGGATATAAGGTTAAAAAATTGAAGAATGACCTTGAGAGATTCACAGTGAGATGCAGCAATGACTGTTGCTCTTGGATGCTTCATGCGGTTGCCATGAATGGGTCTTTGGATATGTTTAAGATAAAGGATTACGTGGTTAGGCACAATTTTGGTGTTGGTTATAGGTTGAGGAGTCCAACTGTTTCGAGGAAGCTTGTAAATCATTTAGTTCATGAGCGTGTCAAGCAAAACCATCTCATAAAGCCACAAGAGATTATGGATTATATTAAAGTTGGTGGAGGGATCAACATCAAGTATCACTGCGCATATCATGCATTAGAGTTATCACATCAAATGATTTTCGGTGACGATGTAAAGTCATACACTGATCTTGTTTGATGGGTCACTGCCGTTCGGGAAACCAACCCAGGGTCTTACATTGATTTTGATTTCAACGACGCAACAAAGAGATTCAACAGACTTTTTATTTGCTTTGGAGCTTATAAAGAGGGTTATAAACTTTGTCGTCCAATGATCTTTTGTGATACACATTTCTTACGGGGAGGTTTAAAGGAGGTTTAATGGTTGCGACATGTCTTAACGGTAATCAAGGTAACTTTTTTATATGGTACATATTTTGATATGTAACTGTTTTTTATGTACTTTAGGTTCATACACATCATACATAAAGTACATATTGATATACACTGTAGGTATAAAATAATTTGAAGGTGCAAACATGAAGTACATATTGATATGGTCTTTTATATTTATTTTTCAGGTTTTTATCCTTTTGCATATGCATTAGTTCCTGGAAAAGATAATGATAATTGGCATTGGTTTATGGACAATCTTAAACAAGTTGTGGACCATCGTCCCATCACCTTTTTGACTGACCGAGGTGAAGGTTTGTTGAATGCAATTCCTGAAGTTTTCCCTGATTCTTATCATAGCTATTGTTTTTTCCACTTGAAAAAGAATTTACCCATCAGCAAGGCTGATGAAAAATATAAAGAAGTGATGGATTTTTTCCAAAAAGCAACATATGCGCTTTCTCCAGCAAGATATGAAGAAGGTCTTCAAAAAATGGTTTATCTAGGAAGGCCTTGGGTTGCTCAATACTGCCGTAACATTCCTAGGGGAAAATGGTCTAGTGCATACTTCCCAGGATGTAGGTATGGTCAGTCTTCTTCAAGCATTGCCGAGTCTTTTAATAACTGGATTCGCCGCGAGAAGAAGTTACCTCTTTGTGCTCTCTCTGACACAATCAGGTTTTTATAAGTTTATTGTAACACTACAAGTATATATGTACTATATGTATATTATGTTTGTTGTTTTTAATTTTATTTGTCATGTAGGCTACGGGTAATGGAGTTGATGTCTGAACGTCGTGAAGAAAGTCTTTTGATGGATCCGGAACTCTTAACCCCTGTGTATCAAGCCTTGCTTGAACTACACATTCAAATTGGTCATCCTTGGAAAGTTAATCAGTCATATGCTCACGTCTTTGAAGTTCATTCCCCAAGGTTAGTTTTTTAGGTAACATGCTCTTTTGAACTGAGATATCCACTAAACTAGTTTTTTAGAGAAAATATCAAATATGTATTGTGCAATTATATTCTTTTTTGTTTGTGTAGGGAAAATATCAATATATATTGCGTAAATAATATGCTTGGTTTCTTGTTTGCAGGTCTCATATGGTAGATCTACAGGAAAAAAGTTGTACTTGCCAAAGATGGCGCGTGTATGGTTTTCCATGCTCGCATGCTACTGTAGCTATTGTTGCATCTGGGAGAAAGTTCCTTGATTATATCGACGAATACTACAAAGTTAGTTGTTATCGCCAGCTATATTCAATCGTTATTAGACATGTTTCTAATCACGACATGTAAGTTTTTAAGCAGTACATATTGATTTTTTTTATGGTAGTATCATACATGAGAATGGTTTTAAGCAGTACATATAAACCACAAACTAGAACTAGCATAATACATATTGATATTTAGTGTAACATACATCAACAAAAACTGCACAAGTATAGTAGATTTTTCTTATTTATGTTTTTCAATATACCACAGGCGTGATGAGTATACCGCAGAAAATACTATTCTGCCACCAATAGTAGTTAGCTCTCATCCAGGAAGAAGAAAAAAGAACTGTATCAAGAGTGCATGGGAGAGGAGCAAAAATCCTGTTACATGTTCAAATTATAAATTGAAAGCTAATCACAACAAGGCTACATGCAATGTTATCCGTTAGTACCAATATATGGATGAGAATTAATTTCACTACAGTTTTTTTAGTATATTTGGGATTTAAATTCCTTTAGAAGATACTTGTCGCATTTTTTTAGGTTTCTTTTTTCGGAACTTGTTTGTGTGCCAACTGAATTATGTTCTTAATGACAAAACGAGAATTTGATGATATAAATCTTATATTTTGCTCCATCTTAAAAGATGTATGAACATGTGATTGAATGTCATTTACTATATAGGGGGGTCGAGGGGGCAGTTCCCCCTCGTTATTAGTGATTTTTATTAGCAATACATTTTTTTTTTATTTAAGTAATCTTGTAGTTGTTATAAAAACACTTAAAATTTACATAAACAAAGTAATTTTTTAAATTCATATCAATATGTACTTCATAGTACATATCAATATGTACTTGTTTAGAATATGAATCTATTGGTTCAGAGTTTCAGAACAAAGTACATATCAATATGTACTTCCTAGCACATATCAATATATTCTGCCTTTCTATATAACTCGAAAATTAAATAGAAACCTAACAATGCTAATAAATATAATCATATATATATATAAACATAATAAGATCCCGATATAAACACAATAACTAAAAACCAAGTTCAATAGGTAGAAACCAAGTTCTATAATAAACACAATAAGAAAGTTACTGAAGTACATACTGCGTAGAAGGACTATCCACTACATTACCTTTCATAGACAAAACCTTAACTCTCACTGTCTCCATAATGATAAATCCCACTTGGCCAACATAACTAAATTTACTTTAAAATATCCTAAGATTTCTCTCCTGCCAAATGTGGTATAAGAAACAATTAAGGATTATCTTCTTCACTCTAGCCACAAAACCCTGCCCAGCAAAAACTAAAATGCACCAACTTATCTCCTCAGACCAAGATCTACAAACATATATGAATTACTCTGCATTTAAACATGTATTTTCATTGGGAGGGTTCCCAACTGATTTCAGGCGGAGTGGATATCAACAACCTGCATGCTAACTTGATTTCTTTCATCTGAATCTTCTTCATCAATTGTTCGTCATCTCCCAAACTTTTTCCATCACGATCAATCTTTGATCTCCTCTTTATAAAATGCATCACATACAGAAGGCAGTCTGGTCAGATTCCTTGTTGTGGACATCCATAGTCAGTCAACCTTACGGTGCTCACCATTTTTCTTTGATGTTCATCCAAGAACTGATTGATTGGGTTGAACAGGTACTCAGACATTTTCTTGGCATTCTCATAGAAATGATCCCTGAATGCCACAGATGAGTTGTAATGGATAAATTTCTCTGTTTCAAACTCAAACTCTAGCAGGATCCAATGCTTGTTGCCATGGCACATCGGTACAAGGATCTTCTCGATGTCATTACTCATTTTCAAGATTGGCATAATAACAGCAGTCACTTCTGCTCCCTTTAAAGTGTCTGGCTTGTCTGTTTAATAGGTTATTCACAAAAGTATATATCAATATATACTTTTTTCATATCCAATGTTCAAAAGTATAAAAGAAGAAAACAACACATACCCAAGCAGCTGGATCCAGGTGCAACACCTAAAAGTATTTTCTTTCTTCCTCAGCATTTGCTTGGTCGTCTTCAGACGCCAGTTAAAGCTTATATTGAGCATAGTTGAGAAGATCTTGCTCTAATGCTTTGTTGAAGATCAAATCTTCCATTGTAGCCCCGCTGACGCAGATGTCACCTTCATTCTCTACTCTCCAAGCAACCGAGATGCACATTTATAACAAAAACACATATTGAAGTAAGTTTTTTTTTATATGTACTGCAAAACTTACTTGATTTAAAAGTAAAATAAAGGGTATAAAGTACTTACATTCTCTTTCCTTTCTCAAAGTATGGAAGTAGAATCTCTATTTGTTCATCTGTTATATTCTCATGGTGACTTGTGAAGATCCATGAACTTCATTCTTGGTTTCTGAGATTTACGAGCTTTGTTGTCTTTTCCTGTTTTTATCGTCTTTTTTCGTTTCTCAGTTTTTGGCTTCTTTTTTTCAGAAAACATACTTCCACTATCAAATAATGGATCTGTCTTCTTTCCTGGATTTTCACGAGTTACTCGTCTGCTAACTTCTTCTCTAGTTGGTACTGACTTCTTTGCAACAACCTTTGGTTTTTCTTTCGCTTTGGCAGCAGTCATCTTGGCAAGTTTGGTTGCTAGTGGCACGTCGCTTGACGTTTGGGTTGTTGTAACTTCATGTTCCTGGATTTTTAAATCCAGATTTTCAGTACTATATTTGAATTATATTTTTTTCAAACAATGACAAGAAAGGTAAATTACCACAAGTAGAAGATATACCTCTTGGTCATTTTCATGCTCAGGTGTTACTTGAATCACATTCTTCTCAGGAGTAAGTTGGTTTGGCTCAGCTGTAACTTGTCGAACTTCTACACGTCGCAAATCATTTCCAAATAAATTATTAAAATGTTTTCGAATGTCAATCCCAAACAGAGTATGGCTTGAAACACTACCATTGTCTTGGCTGAGAGATGCATATTCTTCATCATAAACTTCCTTGCTGGAAATGGCTAAGTCCAAAAATTCTTCAAATGTGAACTTTTCGATGTCTTCCATCTTAGCCATCTCAGTAAACAAAGGTATTTTCATGTCGACGAAGCTGTCAACCAGGGTTTCAACGTCTTGTTCATCTGGGTTTTGCGACATCCCTTTAATCGTTTCAAGACTCTAGTCTATAGTTTCAACCACCTTCTTCATTGCTTCTTGTTGAAGTCCAGCTAAATCATCCTGCAACCATAGAGTTTTATTCATGATAGTTAAATACATATTGATATGTACAGTTATATGACAACAATAAAACACATTTGTAATCAAGTACATATTGATATTTACAGTTATATTGATAAACATATTTTTAATAAAGAGTGAAACTAGCCAGCATTACTTACCTGTGTGTTACTTTTCTCCTGCATCTCTTTGACCTCTTTCTCCAAGTTAGATTTAGCCCATGTTTTAATAACATTAACATCAACACCACATAACTTGTGCACTGAAGATGGTGTTTACAATGCAACATTAAATGGTACCCGTTCTACGGTGGTGTCACTCACATCATTTTGTTCATCTTCTGTTGGAATATGAATAGTTGGCACTTCTTCTCCCAAAACTACTTCACCTTCTGTTATGTTTTCAAAAAAAGGATCTGTTGGAGTAGTAGGAGATAAGAATTCTCCTGTTGGGTCAGTACCTAAATGAGTGGGACTCCCATCAATTGAGTCTCGAAACTCTTCTTCATTTTCAGGCTGCAAGGGAGAAGCTTTCATATATGTCATTCAACATTTGTAGAAGCTTTGATGCATCAAGCGGTCCATCCTCATGCTGTATGGTGTTCGCTTCACCCCATTTTTCAAAGATTGTATTTGTTAATTTTTCATATCTTCCTTTCCAATTATCTTCCTCCACTGCCTTCCCTGCTGTTTCTTCTTTATATTCTTCCTTTCCATCTTCACTCTCCTCTTCTGCAACTCTTCTTGTGATTGTATTCAGACTTTGCTTTTCTTGATTGGTGTATTGAACCTTGAAATTTTCATTGAATTGTACCAAAAGAACAAAGTATGTACTCAGAAATATGTACTATAAAAACAAGTTTTTTCATGAGGTACATATCAATACATATTGTAGGATAACAAAAATCATACATTCAATACATATCATTATATACTGTAGGATAACACAACATCAGAAGTGTATTAAATAAGTTCATATTTTTCTTACCTCATATTCAGTTGTATCAATGTCTTTTTGGAGTACAACACATAACTTTGACAGATTCCATTTGACAGCTTTTGGAACAAACATTTTTTCTGGAATCATCTTTATTTCCTCCGGTTCCAGCAAATATGTATGCTCTGCATACCAAATCTGTTTTGGAAAAAAAAAATCACCAAAACAAAGTTAAAAATAAATCATGATTTTCATTGAGTTAACTACTAAAAAGATTTTTAGTACACATTCTTACCAATAAATAGTTCAGACACCCGGTAGTATTCTCGACTGCATTTACATTGTCATTTAGTGACTTTTGTAGGTAAGAATGTATCAAATCTGGCCATAACACATTCTTTGCAGCCTCGAGATCCACAAGACCAGTGTACTTTTCAGTCAAGGAATGTGCATCTTTTGTTGTGAAAAACAAAGTGATACACATGAACATGCATATAAGCCTTACAAGGTGATGTAATTTTGAAAGTGGTAAATAAAGTGGTTCGATTCTCGAACTTGTAAAGGTAATGATTTTAGAAAATAATGATTTTAATTAATTCTCGAAAATTCCAGGAGTAAGAAAAAGACTAAATAACCTAAATATGATTTTTGAATAATTTTAAAAGTACCAGGAATCAGGAATCAGGTAATTCTAACAACCTATGTGATTAATCAGATAATTCGTTTTAAATTAATTGAAGCACAAATAATTGCCAAAATTGGTTTTGTTATGCTAACAAACAGAGGTAAATCACAAGCATGGACTATCAAAATTAATTAACTAAGCATAATCCATCAAGCAAAAGCACAACTGTTGAAAGAAAACCGTTTTCACTATTTAAAACTATGCAATTCTAATAACAAAAGAATTATAAATAATTATTAGAAAATAATTAAATCACATAAAATTGAGAAAATTACCTTATCCATCATCCCAGTAAATAGACTTAGCTCATGGTGGAAAAAGATTGCTCAAAAGTTGATTTCATTGCTCAAAATAAAGATTACAAGATTGATTAACGATGTAACAGCTAAACAGTAACGCAGCAGACACGTTACAGAATCAGTTCCAACTGTTACAACCCAATTCAACCAAGAATATAACAGTGAGAAATAGCAACAGAGATTTCAAATTTTGCAACAGATAAAAGTGTGGGTGAGCTGTCTTCTTCGGTGAAGGTGGGGATGAACACCGGTGACGGCCGGTGTAACAGCGGTGAAGGAGTAAGCCGGAAAATACCAAAAGTGATCCTGGAGCTGCGTACCCCTTTTCTGAAGCTTGTAAACTCTTTATATAGGCCTTTGGAGTCTTCTAGGATGTTCTAATCCCCTTATGACTCGGTAGTTTGACGAGAAATTGATATCAATCCAAAACAGGGATGTATTCCTGTTCCCGTACAAATTCATGCTCATCTGGCCCCTATCTTCGGCTTCGAGAGCTTCTAATCGATTATACGAACTTTGAATTAGATAACTCCCAATTTGCGCTGAAATCGCTAAAAAATCTGAATTGAAAATCATGAATTTGCTGCCGATGAAACTCTGTCCCGATGAAGGTTTGACTCGGTCAACTGGCTTTGACCGAGTTGACTGGGCTAAGTTGGCCCGATCCAGCTCAACCCGATCCAAGGGTGCCCCAATCCAATGTGTGGGTGCCTTGATCCATTTTCCCGGGTGCCTTTAACACTTTTTGAGCCAATTTTTCCACAAATCTTTATTCTTCTACTGTACCTACAAAAGCATAAAAATACGTAATAGACACAAAATCGAATACTAACTCACTAGAAATTAAGGTGCAATTTAGACACTAAAATGTGTCTATCAAATACCCCCAAACTTACTATTTTGCTAGTCCTCGAGCAAACTACTCTAAAAATAAAGTAAAAATCTAACTCACTTTCGCAGGAATCGCGACTACATTTAGCATATGCAGTAAGCCGTTAAACCCCTAGGTGTCCCTAGTGGACGAGTTTTGTCTCATGAGGGTTTACAAGAGGTATACCCACAAAACCTGGATTTAGATCTTAGCAACACGTGAACAATTAAGGATAGACACTAAACAAGCTAGTTAGTTGGCTACTCAGATATTCGGTTATAGAGACCATTACCCTTTATGGATCCAATTACTGTACACGAGTGCTAACTCAAGCGTACTAAAATTCATATCTAAGACAACAAAGTTCTACTCAGACAGTTATCTAACCACCCATCACATGAAAAGACTTAGAAGATGAACGTAGACCGTAGAAGGTCGCAAATGTTGACTGAGGCGAACGATGTGTCCCATATCTGTCTGAAGGTCAGTACCGAGATGAAACCTAGTGTGTCGAGATACTCCCCATTTATTTTCAACGGTTACTACTAACTAAAATATTTACAAGTTCCCATGGATCCTGCGTTCCACGCTTGCTTAGGCGACGGAGACAGGGAGAACTTTAAAATACCAAATACTATTTTTTTTTTTTTATTTTTTTTTTTTATTTTTTTTATTTTTTTTTTCTGACACCTAATACATGTGTGTTCCCATGGATCCTGCATTCCACGCTTGCTTAGGCAACGGAGACAGGGGGACCACACACATAACTCTAAAACACTAACATATTATTCATGCGGGGCATGATCTCAACACACTAAATGTCATTCCAGTGCTAATTAACATGTCGATGCTAGGAACCCACCAATACTCTCAGAGAAACACTAAATTGCAAATAATAAAACAGAACGTGATATGGTGGTGACAACTATCATGTTATTTCTAACACCTGAACTCTGTTTCCTTTATGAATAGACCATCTAGCTGGGCACACCAATCCTTATAGCAAAATGGCTAAGTTTCCATCTACCTAGAGTGGTTAGTGTCACCCTGAATTTAGTGCTTCTAAATTCCAAATCTTATTAATCTTAAAAAGTCTCCCAATACCCCCAAACTTAAATTAAACAGTGTCCTCAATGTTTCTAAGTAAAGAACAATACCAGAAGAGTAAAAGTAACGGAGTCAGAAAGATAGTACCTGAATGAAGCGTAGCAATCCTTCGAAAATAAAGCTGAAAAATCTTAAAAATCTAATACATACATACACAAACGGCTCTGATGGTCAATCAGAGTATGCTGGGTCCTCCAGAGGGACCTCCTCAATATTACCTGTAGGGTTAGACTCTAAAAACGGTTTCAGTCGTTGACCGTTGACTTTGGTGATGTTTCCACCATCCTGAGTCTCAATCTCAATAGCTCCATGAGGAAAGACAGTGCGAACCACATATGGACCTGTCCACCGAGAGCGTAACTTCCCGGGGAACAGATGTAACCGTGTGTCATACATAAGAACTTTTTGACCTGGAGAAAATGACTTTCGTAAAATATTTCTATCATGCACGAGTTTCATTTTGTTCTTATACTCCCTAGCACTGTCATAAGCATCAATCCTAATTTCTTCCAATTCATTGAGCTGGAGTTTCCTCTGAGCACCTGCCTTGTCAAGTGAATAATTTAGCTGTTTCACAGCCCAATATGCTCTATGTTCTAACTCAACAGGCAAGTGGCATGCTTTGCCAAAAACCAAACGGTAGGGGGACATTCCTATTGGGGTTTTAAACGCAGTACGATAAGCCCATAAGGCATCAGTAAGCCTTGTTGACCAGTCTTTCCTATTTGGGTTGACTGTCTTTTCTAGAATGCGTTTTATTTCCCTATTGGAAACCTCTACCTGACCACTAGTCTGGGGATGATAAGGGGTGGTCACCTTGTGAGTTATACCATATTTCTTCATCAGAAGACTAAACGGTCTATTACAAAAATGTGACCCACCATCACTAATTATAGCCCTAGGTGTACCAAAACGTGCAAAAATATTATCATTCAAAAATCGGACCACTACCCTATGGTCATTAGTTTTACACGACACCGCCTCTACCCATTTAGACACGTAGTCTACGGCAACAAGTATATAAAAATTACCTAGAGAACTAGGAAAGGGACCCATAAAGTCAATACCCCATACATCAAAAATCTCAATAATCAAAATCGGGTTCAGGGGGATCATGTTTCTACGGGTCACGGTTCCTAGCTTTTGGCATCTGTCACAAGCAACACAGTGGCTGCGGGAGTCTTTAAACAGTGATGGCCAGTAGAATCCACACTGCAATATCTTAGCAGCAGTCTTCTTGGCACTAAAGTGACCTCCACAAGCCTGATTGTGACAAAAGGAGATAATATTGGACTGATCAGTCTCAGGGATACATCTCCGGATAATCTGGTCTGGACAATACTTAAACAAGTAAGGATCATCCCAAAAGAAGTGTTTCACCTCAGCTAAAAACCTAGAACGATCTTGTCTACCCCAGTGTTGGGGCATTCGACCAGTAACAAGATAGTTCACTATGTGTGCATACCAAGGTGACTCAGAAACAACAAAGAGTTGTTCATCAGGAAAACTATCCCTCACATGAGGGGAATCGTCTGGAGTGTCTAGGACTAGCCTAGACAAGTGATCGGCCACTACATTTTCTGCACCCTTCTTATCCCTAATCTCTAACTTAAATTCCTGTAGTAACAGGATCCATCTTATCAGTCTAGGTTTCGAGTCCTTCTTAGACAGAAGGTACTTCAGGGCAGGATGGTCTGTGAAGACTATAACCTTAGATCCTAAGAGATAAGACCTAAATTTGTCTAGGGCGAACACTATGGCTAACAACTCCTTCTCCGTGGTGGTGTAGTTCAACTGGGCATCATTCAGGGTTTTGCTAGCATAATAGATCACATGTAATAGTTTGCCTATCCTCTGTCCTAAGACTACGCCTATGGCATAGTCTGATGCATCACACATCATCTCAAATGGCTGAGTCCAATCAGGTGCCTGAACTATAGGTGTAGTAGTAAGTAGGGTCTTGAGCTTCTCAAAAGCTCCTAAACAGTCATCATCAAAGGTAAATTTGGTATCTTTTGCAAGTAAGTTGCAAAGAGGTCTAGCAATCAGACTAAAATCCTTGATGAATCTACGATAAAATCCGGCATGCCCTAGGAAAGACCTGACGTCTTTGACGGTTCTAGGAACCTGAAGAGTCTTGATAATGTCTACTTTGGCTTTGTCTACTTGTATGCCCTTGGCAGAGACTATGTGTCCCAGAACTATTCCTGACTTAACCATAAAGTGACATTTCTCCCAATTGAGTACTAGATTCTTTTCTTTACACCTAGTTAACACTAGCGACAAATGATGCAAGCACTCATCAAACGAAGAACCAAACACAGAAAAGTCATCCATAAAGACCTCTAGAAACCGTTCCACCATGTCAGAGAATATGCTCATCATACACCGCTGAAATGTGGCCGGTGCATTGCATAACCCAAAGGGCATGCGCCTATATGCAAAAGTGCCAAAGGGGCAGGTAAAAGTGGTTTTCTCCTGGTCTTTTGGGTCAATAAAAATCTGATTATAACCAGAGTAGCCATCCAGAAAGCAATAATGGCTATGTCCAGCTAATCTTTCTAGCATTTGGTCAATAAAAGGAAGGGGAAAGTGATCCTTCCTTGTGGCCTTGTTCAATTTCCTATAGTCTATACAAACACGCCAACCCGTGGTCACTCGGGTTGGGATTAATTCATTATCCTCATTCCTGACTACAGTGATACCTGATTTCTTGGGTACAACCTGAACTGGGCTGACCCACTTACTGTCTGAAATTGGGTAAATAATACCCGCATCTAGCAATTTAAGCACTTCTGTTCGAACTACCTCCTTCATGTTTGGGTTGAGCCTACGCTGCATCTCCCTAGATGGTTTGGACTCCTCTTCTAAATGGATTTGGTGCATACAAACTGTTGGGCTAATTCCCCGAATATCTGCTATGGTCCATCCTAAGGCTTTCTTATTATCTTGAAGCATGGTTACTAGCCTATTCTCCTGGTCCATATCCAAATCTGAAGCTACAATCACAGGTAAGGTCTCTGATGGGCCTAAGTACACATATTTCAGAGTATCTGGTAGCTGCTTAAGGTCCAACTTTGGAGGTTCTTCAAGGGAAGGAACTAGGTTTGACTTAGGGACTGGTAAGTGTTCGAACTTAGGTGTCCACCTATTGCTGGTGTTTAACACGGGTACTGAGTCTAACACAGCATTCACCTCATTAATTTCCCTATCATCAAAATCTAATCCAAAGTGGGCTAGACATTTCTCTAACGGGTCTTCTATTAAAGTGTTTGGTAATGACTCCTGAACTAGAGTCTCTATCATGTTGACGTTTTCTAAGCTGGGGTCATCTAACTCTAGTGGTTGATTACTAATGTTGAAGATATTCAGCTCAATAGTCATGTTACCAAAAGACAAATTCATGACACCGTTACGACAGTTAATGATCGCATTAGATGTTGCTAAGAACGGGCGACCTAGTATAACCGGTATCTGATTTTCTGGATCAGGCACGGGTTTGGTATCAAGCACAACAAAGTCCACCGGATAAATAAATTTATCCACCTCAATCAAAACATCCTCTATGACACCACGAGGAATTTTCACGGACCTATCAGCTAACTGTAAAGTCATCTGGGTAGGTTTCAAATCGCCTAGTCCTAGCTGGAGGTACACATGGTACGGCAGTAAGTTCACACTGGCTCCTAAATCGAGTAAAGCTCTTTCTACACGGTAGTTTCCTATCGTGCAAGCAATGGTTGGGGAACCTGGATCTTTGTACTTAAGTGTTGTACTATCCTGCAGAATAGAACTTACGTGGCTAGCTATGAAGGCCTTCTTTTGCACACTATGCTTTCGCTTTCGTGTGCACAAGTCCTTAAGGAACTTGGCATAGGGGGGAATCTGCCTAATTGCATCTAATAATGGAAGGTTGATAGTGACCTGCTTAAACACTTCCATTATTTCGTTAAAATTAGATTCCTTCCTAGTAGGTGCTAACAACCTTGGGTATGGGGCTTTAGGCATGAAATCGGTTCTCTGAGGGGTTACCTCAGGCTCGTCAGAGACTTTATCAGTCTCTTCAACTGCTGGGTCAGGGTGAACTACAGTTTGTTCACTGTCAGGCCTAGTTACCTTGTTATCCACTACCTTACCATTCCTGAGGGTACTAATAGCATTCACATGACTGGATGATTTCTCACCAGTCGACATTTCATTAACTACTCTTGGATTTGGTTGAGGTTGACTAGGGAACCTACCAGGTTCTCTCTCTCTCAGAGCCGCAGCAATGTCACTAACTGAATTTTGTAAGCTAGAAATAGCTTTTTCTAAGGTATGGAATCTCTGCTCATTCTTTTC
>JAJJMC010020522.1:246841-312194 GCA_023531435.1 Papaver californicum | reverse complement strand
TTGTTAATTTTTCCGTTTTGGGGCATTTTCAGTTTATGACCCCCCCCCAAATTGGGGCATTTCTATGATTATCCCAACATTTAATAGTGATAACCTTCATGAATCCAGGATATATTTCCAATTTTCTCTCTATTTAACCATTAAATGTTTTATGTGTAGAGGGCATAACTATCTAAAAATATATAGTTAACAAAAAAAATAGATGATTAAAATATATAGCCCTTAATTTCTAATATTATGGGACAGATTTCCAACTCATAATTTAAATCCGCGATAAATTTCAAAATATCCCTTTGATAAATGTGCATGTTAAGACAAATTCCAAAGCCTACTTTATTTGACACCTCCAACTATATCATTGGAGTGTAAAGACAAATTCCACAGTAACAACACTGTTCTGGTCAATGTATATAATAATCCTTGACCAAGTGAGATTCCAGTGTCCTTCCTATGCATCAGAAACTTCAATCAGCTTCATGACTTAGCATCTCTTAACTTCCCTATGTGTCCTTTAATCCACTTATGATTTACGCTAATCATTATGGTAGCTTGAATCAAGATTCAACTTAATTATTACGTCACATTGAATCAATTTAAGATTCAAGTTAAATATGTTAAATGGTTTGTCGTCTAATGGTTGGGCACAATTAAATAAGCCGTTAAATTTAACTCATAAAAATAAATCTGATGGTTAAGGATTGATATGCCTAATTATTGGGCACAAACAAATGAGCCGTTAGATTTTAACTCATTAAATTAAATATGATGGTTTGTATTTGATGCGTCCAATAATTGGACGCAATTTTTTTGTGTCAAACCATTGGATAACAAATTTAATTCAATTTCTTTCTCCAACAAACTTTAAAACACTACCTTAAATCAAATAAATAGGCAACGGTTTTTGTATCTTGATTCAAAACACCATAGTGGTTGGCGTTAACGTCCAAAAACGTGATTCAAATCATTATAAAGTAAAAGCAGAGCTAGCAGAAAAAATAAATAGTGCATATTGTTTCTACTTTCAATTTAGTACAAAATTCCTAAAAATTTATGGTCTTGGAGTATTTTTTTTATCATTGTTAAGTAAGATTTTTCTTTTTTTTTTTACTTCATAAATCCTGATTCGGTAACTGGCAGAAGGATACCCTTGAATATTCTCTTTTCCGTATGGGTTTGGGTTAGGCCTAAAATATAAAAAGAAATTTTATAAGTGCGAACAAATCTACCAGTACCTCACTTCGTTAGATACACCTAACGTACACTCTTCTCATAAACCTCCTTCACTCACTTATTAGAAACTCTTGTACACTTTACCAATAATTATCATTATCATTATCATGGACTTCATCATTACTTATGAGTGGAGAGTTATATGATTTGATTTGACCCATTATTATAAATCAGTTATCTACTTGCAAGCCTAATAATCATCCGGCTTGACTATTTTTATTTCTTTGAACCCAACCCACTTTTTCAAAATTTTATCCCAGAATTATCCTTCTCCTACTACATTCAACCATTGTGATCTCTTACCTATTTTCTAAAATCTTCTTCTGATTTTCAATACAAACAATATTAATGCAACATCACTTGAAAATATCTATGCGTGTTGAAAAATATGGTTTATAGATAGCTAGTTTGCATTCTTCTTCGACACCAACCAAAGTACTAATCAGAGAATTCAACAATGAAGATGAATTCGGACGAGATATCATCTCCTTTACTACCCAAATTCATCTCGGTGAAGGACTATAAAACATTTCCGGTGGTTTCGGTAGACGGAGATGACGACTCTTCTCATTCTGGTTTAGTGTTTAATGTCACGACTAGTATAATCGGAGGTGGAATTATGTCTATTCCTGCTACTCTGCAGGTACTTGGTATAGTCCCAGCTCTTATGCTTATTGTAACTGTTGCAGTATTGTCTGAGATATCTGTAGATTTTCTATTGAGGTTTACTGTTAAGAAGACGAGTTATGCCGGTTTGATGGGAGAGTCATTTGGGTTAGCCGGATCGTTTTTGCTGCAAATTTGTATATTGATCACAAATCTTGGATGCCTTATCATATATCTCATCGTTATTGGTATGTTTTTCCATCACAAAATCTGTTGAAACGAACAATTTTGTATTACTTCTTTGCTTGTCGGAAAACATGATATAATGTCGGGGTTTATGCATATGCAGGGGATGTACTATCTGGAACTGGTGGGAAATTGGAACATGGAAGAAATGTGCATATGGGAATTCTACGAGAATGGTTTGGAATCCATTGGTGGAATTCGAGAAATTTCTCGATGTTTTTCATCACTATCTTCATTATGCTTCCCCTGGTTTTGCTAAAACGTATAGGTTAGTGAATTTCTTATTCATCAATGGATTGGCTTCCTCTGTGTCTTGCTAAAACTTGAAGGAACTTCGTTCTAATAATCTCTAATTTTTCGATGTTGTCGAGTGCAGAATCATTGAGGTACACTTCTGCGGTTTCGGTTTTTCTTGCGGTGGTGTTTGTTAGTATAACCATGTCCATGGCTATATTTTCATTCTGGGAAGGCAAGAAGACGACCACGAGGTTCCTACCGGCCAAAGATTCATCTTTATCGAAGCTTTTCACGGCAGTTCCCATTATCGTGACCGCGTTCACTTTTCAACCCAATGGTAAGTCTAATAAAAATCACCATTTCAGTGAACTAGCTATGGCAAAATTTGGAACAAGGTTTGTGTTGTATTTTACTAATTTACCGTTTCGTATGTTTATGCAGTTCATCCGATCAGAGCCGAGCTCAGAAAACCATCAGACATGACTTCTGCCATTCGAATATCACTAGTAATATGCGTTGCAATATACTCTATTGTTGGAATATCTGGATACCAACTATTTGGTGATTCCACCATGTCCGATATACTCTCCAATTTCGACGAAAACTTTAGTTCCACAACAAAAACGTGGATTCTCACTGACGTAATTCGCTTAAGTTATGCAATCCATATCATGCTTGTTTTTCCCATTCTGAATTTCTCATTACGGGTTAACGTCGACGAACTCTTCTTTCCTAAGCGTAAATGGCCCGAATTGTGTATCCATCCGGCTCGGTTCGTGTCGATTACTTGTTTCCTATTATTGATGGTTTATGTAGCAGCTGTAGTCATACCAAACATATGGTATTTCTTTCAGTTTATTGGTTCAACAACTTCTCTTTGCCTTGCTTTCATCTTTCCTAGTGCCATTGTTTTAAGGTAATTACTCTTTTTTCTTAACTAAAACACATATTCAATCTTTTTTCTTCTTATCTAACTTTTGTTTTATGTTCTTGGATTTGTAGAGATTATAATGGAGTGGCAACAAGAAGAGATAAGGTCTTGGCTGCATTGATGATAACCTTAGCTGTAGTAGCAAGTTCTATTGCCATTTCTTCCAATGTAATAAGCTTAATTTGAAGCTATGTAAAAAGTTGAATTAGTTGTTATTAGAGAAAATTGTAACTAGAAGCCTTGTACAAAATTATCCTGTTTAGCAGGCATAAATGCTAAGAGTTTGACACCCTATTTGGTGGAACTCACTTAACTTTAAGTTCTCTTCTTTCTTGTTCATGTAAAAAAAAAAATCAATCTTGACGACCATGCTTGTTACTAAATTTGACAGGTCCATATGGTTGAAGGTTGGTTTTTTATCAGATTATTGCTCCCACATGAAATTTGATAACCTCGCAGGCTGTAACAGCCTTATAAAAATGTGGTTAATTTGGGCATCTATTGCTGCCTAGATGCATTTCTTCTTTTGGACTGATGCTCGGCAAAGGATCTTAGTGCTTAACCTGAAAATGAACATATGGATATAGTGTTGGAGTGGTTGGTATTAGTACTTGTATTTCTAGTGTTCAAGTTTGTAAGAAGGATAATGGTAAAACTATATCCGTTTCGGCTAATGTGGAGAGGGGAGGCGTTCACTTTGTCCATGAAAAAACTTCTTTATGCATGACTGTATTAGTTAATTAGGTGATAGACAAAAATAGCATGAGTAGCAGCTAAATAACCCAACAAATTTAGTTGTCATCCAGATAATTATGTTCTTGCTGATTCTTATTTCAAATATTAATCAAGCTGAGAGCGACTGTTTTCTCTGATACTCTGTAGTTCTTAGTAAGGTTATTATTTGTGTTTTGAAGGTAGAATGGTTGAAAAAGAAGTAGAAATGGAGGAGATCCTCAGAGAATCTGTTCACCTGGTACTATTCAAAGTTTTTTCTAAGTATTTTCTCTGTTTTGTTTTCCTTTTGATTTTCTTAGGTTTTTGTTTCATGGGTTTTTGAAATTTTCAGCAGGAGATGCCTATTGAAGAGCTACTTGAGAGTTTGAAATGTAACAGGCAAGGAAAGAATAATGAGCACCATCTAACCACTTTAAATTTATTAATTGTGCAGATTAGTGGTTTGGAACCGTCGCTCCATTAGTGGACGGCGCATGACTATGCTTCTGGAATTAGTGAACTGGATTACTTTTATAATGGCCTATATCTATTTAACCTTCCAGAGGTATGGGACTTGACCGATTTTATAATAACCGGTAATAACTTTAGTCCGGCGCCGAATAAGATGATCAATCTTGTTATGCTAGAATCTGCTCTCCGACTGGTTCCTCAAATAGGTTAGGAGTATAACCAAATGTTAGAATTAAAAATGTATTTCTTACTTAAAATTAATTTTGTTACTTATATATCTTAAAGGGATCCAGGGTCACTAGTCCAAGTTTGGGGTGGAAAAATTAAAGTCATCCATTTTCATTTCTTAGTGAATGAGAAACCTTTGGTTTGTCCCATATTGGGCAAACCAAGGAGGAAGTTTATCCTTATTACCACAAATGTTCTATATAAGGAAAAAGAACTAGTGGATTGGATATTGACTTAGGAAATGGACTACTGGGCAAATGCACACATGTGCGGTGCGAAGCACCGCGGGCCGCGGGCTTGCGCAGCTTGCGAAGCTAGCGTGTGCTTTTGCGCGAGCCTTGGCACGACAATTGGTGCGCCAAGGCTCAAAGATCCAAGACCGTGTTGTACCCATCAAAGATCCAACGGTTTTATATTTTAATTTTATACATTAAACATTTGACCGTTTCGTATTTATAAAATTAAATCAGATTTAATAAACAAAATCTTTTAATTAAATATCTCGAATTTAATATGTTGAATTAAATGAATTTTGACCGTTTGAAAAATCAACAATCTTCTTCTTCTTTAAAAGAAAAACAAAATCAGATTTTCACTTATCCCAGGCGCAGCCACTGACCTGACGACTTTTCCCCTCTTTTTGCTTTGTATGCGCACTAGTTTATTTTTTCATCTTCTTCTACTGTTAAGTTCACAACGGGCCAACGATTTTTGCTAACTCGGTTGGTATCAGGTGGTTTTATCCTGGATTCGATTTGTTATCTCTAAAGGTATAGCAACACCTTTCTAAAGGTGTGCCTGACAAATATCGAGTTAAGAGCAGTCTGTTGAACATGCGACTCCATTTCTCTGTGCTTGTGTGATTGTCTGAAATGTGTCATCTTTTCTAACCCTTAACTACTTTCAAGCTTCTGTTTGGTTTGTTCACTGTTACAGGAAAATTCTCCAACATTCTTAACTCGATATTTTGCTTAATTTCAAAATTTTACTTCTGTAACAATGGTGAAGACTGATGTTGACAGACCTCAGAAATTTTCTGGAAAGGACTTCAAGAGATGGCAGTCAAAAATGTTATTTTTCCTGAGTTTTCACATGCTAGATGATATGGTTCTGAAGCCATTTGATGAGTCTCTGAATGAACCTGAAAAATTACAGGACTTAGAAAGTTGGAAGAGAAGTAATTATATGGCCAGAAATCATATCTTAAACTGCCTAGAAGATGCTTTATATGATTTTTACAATGCTAAGGATATTTCAATGCTTACAATTTATGGACTGCTCTACAAGATAAATATGAAGCAGATACAGCAAGAAGTAAAAAATTCCTGGTTGCACGTTTTCTGGAATATAAAATGATGAATGATAAATCAGTGGTTGATCAGTTTCTGGAGCTGCAAAAAATTATTAATGAAATAATTGCTGAAGGAATGGTTATTGACGAAACATTTCATATTTTTGTTTTTATTGAAAAATTGCCAAATTCCTGGGCTGAATACAAGAGAAGACTAAGGCATGAAACTAGTGAAATTTCCATGGTAGAATTGGGCAAGAAAATCCAAGTTGAAGAATTGTTGTGTTCAAAGGACAAGAATGTTTCTTCTGCAAGAGACATGTCAAACAAAGCTCACGTTATCGAACACAAATTTGCTAATCTAAGTCTGGACCACAACAAGCGCAAGCCTGGCCCGTAAATAAAAGGTACCTTTCAAAAACCAAAATCTGCTATTGGTAAAATTAAGGGAGCATGTTATGTTTGTGGTGTGTCTGGCCATATGGAAATTCATTGTAGAAAATGCAAAGATGCAAATTTTAAGAAAACAAATGTAAATTTAGTTGAAAGTAGTAAAAATGAGTTTTATGGCACGGTGTCTGAGGTTAACTTAGTTACCAATGTGAGAGACTGGTGGGTAGACTCTGGAGCTACCAAACATGTCTTCGGAAGTAAAGACATGTTCACCTCCTATCAGACGGTAGGAGAAGGAGAAAAACTCTATATGGGTAATTCATCTGCAGCACAGGTTGCAGGAAAATGAAAATTTTCGCTGAAGCTCTCTTCTGGGAAAATCCTCACATTGAATGAAGTTTTACATGTACCAGACATCTGCAGAATCTCGTTTCAAGTGGTGTGCTAGATGATAAGGGCTTTAAGATTGTTTTTGAGTCTGGGAAAGTGATTATCACCAAGGGAAAGGATTTTGTGGGAAATGGCTATAAGGCTGAAGGTCTATACAAATTATCTGTAACCTCTGTTGAAGTTAATAAAGTTGATTCTTCTTATGTTGTTGTCTCATTGAATATCTGGCATGGTAGACTTGGTCATGTAAATTATAATTCAATGAACAAATTGGAAAACTATGGCTGCATTCCAAAATTAAATTTGGAATATGAACATAAATGTGAAGTTTGTGTAGAATCAAAATATGCAAAGAAGCCCTTTAAGAAAAATGTCCACATAAATTCTAATCCCTTAGAGTTAATTCACTCAGACTTAGTTGATATGAAATCAATCCAAAACAGAGGTGGTAAAAAATGGTTTGTCACTTTCATAGATGACTGTACTAGATACTGTCATATTTACTTGCTTAAAGGAAAAGATGATGCTTTAGAAGCATTTAAATTATATAAATTAGAAGTAGAAAACCAATTGAACACCACAATTAAAACCATTAGATCTGACTGTAGAGGTGAATATGTAATCCCTATAGGAGACTTTTGTGCACAACATGTCATTATTCATGAGGTAACTCCTCCTTATTCACCACAATCTAATGGAGTGGCTGAACGGAAAAACCGAACCCTTAAGGAGATGATGAATGCCATGTTATTCAGTTCAGAACTACCGACGAACTTGTGGGGGGAGGTCGTCCTCTCAGCTTGCTATATCCTGAACAGAGTGCCTCTTAAAGGATCAGTTAAATCACCGTATGAATTACGGAAAGGCAACAACCCTCTTATGGATACCTCAAAGTGTGGGGGTGTTTAGCCAAGGTCTCTATTCCTCCACCTAAGAGGACTAAAATATGACCTAAAACAGTTGATTGTGTCTTCATAGGATATCCCGAACACACAACTGCTTATAGGTTTATGGTTGTGAGTTCTGAAAACTCAGAAATTGGTGTGAACACCATTATGGAATCTAGGGATGCTACATTTTTTGAAAATGTGTTTCCGTTGAAATCTGAATCTCGCATGATATGTGATGATCCCCTAGATGTTCCTTCTTCTAGCCATATTTTACCAATAGAATAAGATGAACCTGTTTATGAACCTAGAAGAGGCAAAAAACTTAGAATAGAAAAATCTTCTGGGCCAGACTTCATAACCTGTTTAGTTGAAACTGATCCACAAACCTATAAAGAGGCCATGACTTCGTATGAAGCTCCATGGTGGAAAGAATCCACTATTAGTGAGATGGATTCTATTGTTCAGAATGAAACCTGGGAGATAATAGATTTACCTCCAGGGTGCAAACCCATAGGCTGTAAATAGATCTTCAAGAGAAAACGTAAGGTAGATGGAACTGTGGAAAAGTATAAAGCTAGACTAGTAACTAAGGGCTATAAACAAATAGAAGGTGTAGATTTCTTTGACACTTATTCACCTGTCACTATAATTACTTCCATTAGGATGCTAATCGCAATCGCTGCAATCCATAACCTAGAAATACATCAAATGGATGTAAAACTGCGTTCCTAAATGGTGAATTAGATGAAGAAATTTATATGGACCAACCCGAAGGCTTTGTAGTGAAGGGTTATGAAAACAAAGTGTGTAGACTTAAAAAGTCTTTATATGGCTTGAAACAAGCACCGAAACAATGACATGAAAAATTTGATCATGTAATGTTCTCTAGTGGATTTAAAATAAATGAAGCTGACAAATATGTGTACAATAAATATATAAATGATGCCTGTGTGATTGTATGCTTGTATGTTGATGATATGATTATACTAGGTACAACCTTACAAATCATTAATTCCTCTAAGAACATGTTGAGTGGGAACTTTGACATGAAAGACTTAGGTCCTGCTTATGTAATCCTAGGGATGAAAATTAGAAAGGAGTCTAATGGATTCAGTCTTAGTCAATCTCATTATGTTGAATCAGTTCTTAAGAAATTTAACCAGTTTGATAGTAAACCAGCAAGTCTCCATTTGACCCTTCTTACAAACTCAAGAAAAACAAAGGCAATGGAGTCTCCCAACTTGAATATTCACGTGTCATAGGAAGTCTGATGTATTTAATGAACTGCACAAGACCATACATTTCCTATGCTGTGAGTAGACTAAGTAGGTATACCTGTAATCCATGACATGAGCATTGGGATGCACTTTTCAGAGTGTTGAGGTATCTTAAATACACTTTAAACTACCGTTTGAGTTATGAAAGACACCCCGCTGTTCTTGAAGGATACTGTGATGCAAACTGGATAGCAGACTCAGAGGAGTCTAAGTCTACGAGTGGATACGTATTCAGTCTAGGCTGTGGATCAGTGTCTTGGAAGAGTTCCAAACAGACCTGTATCGCTCGATCCACTATGAAATCCGAGTTTATTGCGTTAGATAAAGCAGGAGAGGAAGCCGCTTGGCTAAGATGTTTTTTAGAAGACATTCCTCTCTGGCATAGGCCTGTGCCAGATATATCTATACATTGTGATAGTCAAGCTGCAATAGCTAATGCTAAAAACAACAACTATAACGGAAAATCTATTCATATTATGAGAAGACACAATTCTCTAAAACAACTAATCTCAACTGGCGTTATTTCTGTTGACTTTGTGAGGTCTAAGGAGAATATCGCGGACCCTTTGACGAAAGGCTTGTCCAAGGAGATAGTTAGTAATGCATCGAGGGGGATGGGACTTAAGCTCATAAATTAAAACTTGCCATGAAGGATACTCAACCTTGCTGACTGGAGATCCCAAGATCAAGGTTTTGAATGAGACAACTAATTTATGGCGGGTAAAAATTAAACACTATCAGGGAATTATTTTCTCTGTCCCTTCCATATGGTGTAACTTGATAGTGTAACTGCATGTGAGGATGATTATAGTAAAGTCTTAATGAGTTCTACAGTTTCAATTTAAGATTGAAATGGGGTGTAGCAGTTAACACTCTTGATAGAACTCACCTATCTGAATGAGGAAGTGGGTCGCTTCCTATGAGAATTGAGCTGATTTTCTAGAGCATTCTGAGAAACGGGATATGTCCAGGGCCAAAACGGACACAACGACGTGGACTTAACAGCACTCTTGAGAGATATCTCGCGTAAGGAGCTATTGATGAATTACACCAAACCATGGCAGTTCAAGACATCGCGTTCGCTGTCCATAAAGTAGTTCTGATACTTCTCAGTAAGCAGAGGTTCAATTCCTTATGGACACCTATTGCTTAAGAGGTATTTTTCGTTTTCCGGTTTTCTGATTTATCGCTTTCTTCATTCATGTGGGGGATTGTTAGAATTAAAAATGTATTTCTTACTTAAAATTAAATTTGTTACTTAATATATCTTAAAGGGACCTAGGGTCACTAGTCCAAACTTGGGGTGAAAAAATTAAAGCCATCCATTTTCACTTCTTAGTGAATGAGAAACCTTTGGTTTGTCCCATATTGGGCAAACCAAGGAGGAAGTTTATCCTTATTACCACAAACGTTCTATATAAAGAAAAAGAACTACTGGATTGGATATGGACTTAGGAAATGGACTAGTGAGCAAATGCACACATGTGCGGTGCTTCGCACCGAAGCACCGCGGGCCGCGGGCTTGCGGAGCTTGCGTGTGCTTTTGCGTGAGCCTTGGCGCGACCATTGGTGCGACCCTTGGCGTGTGCCTTGCGTGTGCCTGCGAATGCATACGTGTACCCATAAAAGATCCAACGGTTTTATATTTTAATTCTATACATTAAACATTTGACCGTTTCGTATTTATAAAATTAAATCAGATTTAATAAACAAAATCTTTTAATTAAATATCTCGAATTTAATATGTTGAATTAAATGAATTTTGACCGTTTGAAAAATCAACAGTCTTCTTCTTCTTTAAAAGAAAAACAAAATCAGATTTTCACTTATCCCAGTCGCAGCCACTGACCTGACGACTTTTTCCCTCTTTTTGCTTTGTATGCGCACTAGTTTATTTTTTCATCTTCTTCTACTGTTAAGTTCACAACGGGCCAACGATTTTTGCTAACTCGGTTGGTATCAGGTGGTTTTATCCTGGATTCGATTTGTCATCTCTAAAGGTATAGCAACACCTTTCTAAAGGTGTACCTGACAAATATCGAGTTAAGGGCAGTCTGTTGAACAGGCGACTCCATTTCTCTGTGCTTGTGTGATTGTCTGAAGTGTGTCATCTGTTCTAACCCTTAACTACTTTCAAGCTTCTGTTTGGTTTGTTCACTGTTACAGGAAAATTCTCCAACACCAAAATCACGGGAGGCATCAATTACTAGAGATCAAATTATCATTTCAATACAACACTCGTCTTGGAAACTTTACTTGGATAGATTATTCTAATCCAAATCTCCGGATCTCAGGGAAATATAGTAACGCTAGCTCTTATTTCAAACTTAATCCCATGTGTAAATTTATAATTTCTTTTTTTAAGGCAAAAACTAATAATTTCTTATTGGTTCTTCAAAATAGTAAAAGTGTTAAAATAATACGAATATTAAACATTGATATATATATTTTTAAGTTTAGATAATATTTTTTTTATTTCAGTAAAAGTGTTACTATCAGTTTTTCTTATAATTTTAGTATCATTTTATTGATACAGAAATATAATATTTGTGTAAATCTAAAAAGGTCAAACTAATTAGAAAATCATGTTTAATACTTTGCTAAGTTAGTGAACGTTTATGAATTTAGGAGACAATGTTATGTTATTAATGTTAGAAAGAATGCTTCAAGAAAAAGGAAAAAAAAATGAAAGAAGGGCTGCCGAAATTTTGAGATGTGTGCACATCAATGAATTTAGGAAAATGTTTTAGTAACCTCCTCCTGTCTAAGAAATCCTTTTATCTGTCCCACTCTAATTTGAATAATAAAAGTATCTTTCTTCATGGTATGAATGATTTTGTGGATGGAAGTTCAGATTCAACTAGAAAAGTGCAACATTACAAACATATCATAAAGCTTGTGAAAATTACTCATACCTACTTTTCTCTACAAAACTCACTAATTGCAGTCTAGTGGCTCCGCCACTGAATCAAAGTCACTAAATTTTGATTAACTAACACTAATAGTTAAAAGTTGGTGCGGGATCACCATTTCTCATTCTCACATAAGCCAATCTTGTTAACTGGTACCCAATTATGTCGTTTGCAAAATAAAAGCCTAAACTAAAAATTGGGGATAAAGTTTCCGCTCTTAAGTGCTCATCTCTTTACGTCTTTCCCGTGAGCACTCTAATATATATAAAAAAAGTTATGCCGAGTATTTGAACAGTTGAAAAAGATTTCGAATTTTCTGTTCTTTTTCCTTCTGGAACTGCAATAAACTGGCATCAGTAGCGATTCTATATTCGCTTGGTACTGTAACTACAAGAAATCGAGACCACTATGGATTTTATATCTAAATCCGAACGTGATCTTAATTAATACATGAATCTATCTAAAGATTTAAAGTCCTAGATAAATAAAATTTTCACGACGTGATCTTAATTAATACATGAATCTATCTAAAGATTTAAAGTCCTAGATAAATAAAATTTTCACGTTGAACAGTGAGGAAAACCTCGTTTTTTATTGATCGATATAAGGATTTTGTGAAGCGAGAGTTTTTGTAAGGATACTTGGCAGCGTATGATCAGTTTAAAAAAACTTGGAAAAAAAATAAAAAAAAAAAATCCTGCCTTAATGTGTTTTAAATACTAAAAATAGACATCAAAACCCAATTCAATTCAGAAACCGTGACTACGTTAGAAAATAAATAAATAAACCTAATCCTTCTATTATGATGGGATAGGACCGCCATATCAAATAAAAAATTAAAGATAACACCGATAAAAAGTAAAATATGTCTAGAGTACAAATCTAGTATTAATAATAACCGATCAAAATCGTAGCAATAAACAACTACAACTAATCTTCCACACAAGCACGTGATACACGCGAAGTTTTCCAAAATTTCGTGGCAGTTACGAAATTAAAACACAAACCCAGTGGCAAAAATGTCACTCATCCCGCTTTCTCCACCAACTATTTATGAGTAGGTAGTCCAATGAAGTTATGGAGCAGTGAAGAGGAAGAGTTGTTTATCAAAACAATCTCTGGAATCCCAATGGATTCAACAATCTCTTCTGCGATAACTCTCTTAGCATTATCAAAAACCCTATCATCATCGTCCAAACCAGTAATTTCGAATCTTAATCGTCAATTTAATCAATCCCTAACTAAACGATTTAGTAGTTCTTCGGGTAGTAAGATTATTAAGTATGGTGGTGAAATTCAGAGATTTAATGAATTGCTTTCTTTATCATCTTGTTCTGGAAAATTGATTCGAAGTTGTTATTTAAGAAGAAGTTCTAGATTAGCTTGTATTTCTAGTTCGTTCTCGTCTTACAGTGGTGGTGGTGATGGGAATATTGGTGGTGATGGTGGTAATGGTGGTGGTGGTGGATCTGGTGAAGGTGAAATTGGAGGGAAATCAATTGTTGGTGGAGTTGAAGAAATTTCGTCTTTGTCTCCTGAAGTTATTGTTCTTGATGTTGGTGTAAGTAATTTTTCAAGCTCTTTAGGTTTCAATTTCAGATTGAATCTCAATTTATATCTAATTATGTGTTAATTGTTGTTTTTGCAGGGAATGACTTGCGGAGGATGTGCTGGTAAAGTGAAGAGAATACTAGAAAATCAAGTAAGTTATCAAGGTTGACTGTATTTGTTAATTTGAGATAATTTAATTTAGATTGATGTGTGTACTGATAGAAAGATTAGATGAAGGAAATATGAAGTGTGGTATCTTTATGGTGCATGACAATGGCACATGATGTTGATGAGTTTTTTCTTTTGCGTTTGTTTATTATGTGTATGAGCAGCCACAGGTAGCTAGTTGCACTGTCAATCTTGCAACAGAGACAGCAATCGTGTGGCCTGTACCTGAAGTAAAGGAAACTGAGAACTGGCAACAACTGATAGGGGAGACGCTAGCGAAACACTTGACCAATTGTGGATTTAATTCTAATCTTCGAGGTACTTAATTTTATTACTTTCTATTATTCACTATCAGTATCAATATGAACCAATGTATTCATTGTTTTACTCTTTGGCCTTGTCTTAATGGCTGTGGTTTATGTGCTTCTCAATTTGACTTGCAATGCTAAAATTTCGCTGCCCAACTTTCGTTGATCTCTTCTATCTGAGGGCATATGCTATAGTGCATCACAAAGAACTAGATCAAGACATGTTCGGATTTGCCAATTTGCAAAACGAAAGCAATACTTGCACGAAACTTTCTACTATTGTGCATCCAAATGTATAGTTGTACTGACACTTTTTTTTGGAATTCTATCACTATGGCAAGGAACTCATCCGGAAAGAGTGTCTTAGGTTTTCATGCACCATGAAACTTTTCTTGTGTAATTTGATTTGTTTCGTTAAAGTTGTGCTGTTGCACTGCATTAATTCTGTTGTTCTACTATAGTTGCACTTCGTATTTATGATCATATCTGCCTCCATTACTTATACACAATGAGATAACTGTATTTTGTTTGGCACTCTTATGTATCTCTGTACAGGTTAGTTTATTGCTCATTAGACATGTCACATGGCTATCATGTGGGATACCGGTAAGAATTTATGGTGCTTGATGAAAGGTGTTCTATATTAGGCATGCTTCGAGGGTCCTGTGATGTAATTCTCCTCACTTGCACTGTTGATCAGTACCCAAGAGAGAGTGTATAAAATTTGTTGATTAGTCCATACAAAAGCACCTCATACTACTCGAAGCAGGTCAAATTCAAGGTTCCCTTTTGATTTTGTCAATCTAGATCATAAGTTCTACATGCATTGAATTTATACCAGTTAATTTTTAAGAATTGGGTCAAAAATAGAGGCATTGGTATAGAAAGGAGTTTGAAATTCTGATTTTGAAGCATTTGTATGCAATTTATTTCAGTAAACTTAGAAGAGACTTATCATCTCCATGGGATTAAATCCTGAGTTATTGTTTTCGAGTGTATTGTATAAGTTAAGGAGCATTGTTATACTCAAATTATATGATTTAGAGCAATTTCTGAGTTGAACAATTAAGTCCACCTTCAAATGCACCATTATGGGGGCTAACTATTTCTTTCTTCATCAAAGTTTTATTTCTTTAAGTGAGGACTTAAAAAGGCATCAAACTAGAAATTACCCCAATACTAATATTTAACCACTTTAGGTCATAGCGGGGTGCTGTACTCCCTTTACACCCCTACCCTCTAATAACAAGATTCTCGAAGTAAAATGGTGGGAGGATACACGTTGCATGCCTTATTCTCTTAGTTTTGCTGAGGCTTTCTTTTAGGCTTATGTACACCTGGATTCATTTAGTTGTATGCTGAAGCTTACTTGAAAATGTGGGTCTCGTGGGAGATTTTATGCTCCTATCATACTCTTCTGTAGAGTAAATTTGCAAGTGCAAGTGGCAAGTGTTGTGGATAAAATTTTGTTTGAATCTTTTCATTGAACATGGAAGAAAAGGTTTCACGTGAAGCTTGGTCGGTCATTGACAGGTCAAGGAGCTATTGAAGCAGAAATTCTTTCATAGGCTGGAAAGGATCTGCTGTTAGGGATACCTCAACGTAGCAATGGTATGTCAATGTCTCACTTGGTTTCACTTTCCTGATGACTCATACCATAAGACAGCATCATGATCTTTTTCACCACATTAGATGGATGCATAGGGTGCAAATTTAGTCTGATAAATCCTTTTTATATCACTAGGTGAGTCTCAGCAGCCGCAGTTGGTGAATTTTGTTGGAGAATGGGCATTTCTTTTTCATGGAAGTTGATTATATGTGGACAACTGATGCAATTGATCCCAAGTATCAATAGATTACATTTTTGTGTCTTTCTATAAAATAAAAAACTTTGATGTATATTTAATCATAAAATAAGATTAACTAATGTAAGAGGAGTTGGATAGTGTTTCTATTAGGTTTTCTTTGTATTATGTGTTTGTTGTTTTCCTCTTGCCAGATCAATTACTGGAGAGACATCTGCTAGATTACCTTTTGTTTGTGGTTTGTTCCACCCAATCCAGAGAGAGTCATAGACTTGTAAAATCTTAATGTATGTTACGAATTGATACAATTAATTGAAGTAATGCAAGATTTTTTTTTTCAATGTTATGTTTGTCTAAGTGTGATGGCAGCAACCCCATAAAAGGCATGTCCAAGTCCTGTAACTCGTTATTGAAATGCTTGTCTGTGGTGCTCAGTTGCTTCAGTATCATTGCTGTGTATCTTCTCTAGTGGTTAATGGTACTCTTAAATATACAATTTTGTAGTCTGATGCTTCAAACTCGTTTGTTTTTTTTTCACTATCCCCCCCTTTTGTTTTTTTTGGGTTCGGATTCAAACTTTAACATAATATACAGAACACCCGAAACATGTATCATAGTTCAAGTGTTTGCCTATGTGCAGATTCTGCAAGAGATAATGTGTTCAAGATATTTGAGAGGAAGATGGATGAAAAGCGTGCTCGCCTCAAACAGAGCGGTAAGTTAACCAACCTATCATCTCCTGTTCAATGTATACACTGTGACTTTGCCTACTTGCTTTGTTATTTTCCCGAGGTTTTCAGAAATCCTATTTACTTTATGAACATTATTTGCTCGTATAGATTTGGACAATGTTGTCAGTCTAATTATTACTGCTAATTTAACAGGTCGGGAGTTCGCTGTCTCTTTGGCTCTCTGTACAGTATGTGTTGTTGGTCACCTCTCCCATTTCGTTGGAGCTAATGCTTCATGGATCCATGCACTTCACTCAACTCAATTTCACCTATCTTTATCATTATTTACATTGCTTGTTCCTGGACGGCGACTCATTTTTGATGGTTTAAAAAGTCTGTTGAAGGGGGCTCCTAATATGAATACCTTAGTTGGTCTGGGGGCGTTATCATCCTTTGCTGTCAGTTCTATAGCCGCATTGATACCAAAACTGGTATGGGTCATCCTTCACTTTGATATCGTTCCGATTGATTTTCTCAAGGCTACTGTAATGTGAATTGAATTTCTGAGTACATGTGATCTAGTTAGTGGGCATCTATAATAGAATCCGTCCTTCTATATGCTGACAATTTGCTAGTTAATAGCATATAGGAAATATTGATTTTGATGTGATTAGTTTGTTTATTCACACTGGTAGTGATACTCTATAGCATGACCGTGAAGCCAATGCTTGTAATCATGTGAGAAATCTCAGTTTTGTTCTGTTTTACATTCAGAAATTGATTTATTAAATTGCTCCTTGAAAATATTGTTGTAACTACGAGAAAGTGATTTGAGATACTGTGGTGGTTGAACCAACTGTCCTTGTTGTAATCTGCATACTTAATAGTCAAACTGTGGCACATCTGATATGAATCAGAGATTCATTGAGATTATGGTGGCTTTAGTTTGTATGTTATTTTGCTGGAGGGTGGATATTTTGGTCACGTAATCAATTCTTTAGCAAAAACAAGATTCTTTGATATGCATTTTTGTCATCTTCTTATATACTGCTATCCAGAAAACAGCTTCCAACCAGCTAGTTGCTCAAGCAGCTTCTCTGTAATCTACATGCGTATGATGCAATAATGCCTTGCATTCTATTCGTACAGGGTTGGAAAACATTTTTCGAGGAACCGATAATGTTAATAGCAGTTGTGTTGTTAGGGAGGAACCTTGAGCAATGGGCAAAGTTGAAATCTGCCAGTGACATGACAGGACTTCTGAGTATTTTACCATCAAAAGCCCGTCTTATGGTGAATCCTGATATAGAAGATGGGGGCTCGGTTGTTGAAGTATCATGCAATGATCTCTCTGTTGGAGACCGAATTATTGTACTACCTGGAGTAAGTAAATCGACTTTGCTTTTCCTTTGGTCCATGAGTTGTTTTTCCAGGAGAAAATTTTGATACCTTCAAAGCTCCATTCTAAGTCTCACCGTGGAATTGTTGTTAGTATCTGATTTACTTTCTTTGAACCCTGGAATAACATGTGCTTTCATCGATTAGGACCGCATACCAGCAGATGGAATTGTAAGAGCTGGCCGAAGCACAGTAGACGAATCGAGTTTAACAGGGGAGCCGCTACCAGTCACAAAATTACCTGGGGTATTACTATTTTCTATTTTGTGAATATTATTTAAGTGTGTTGGCGTGATTGGCTATTGCTGTTGAGTTAACTGTTCATTTATCTGTCGTAGGCTGAAATTTCTGGAGGAAGTATTAACCTAAATGGCACTCTTACAGTTGAAGTAAGAAGACCAGGTGGTGAGACTGTCATGGGGGACATCATTCGCATGGTGGACGAAGCACAGGGCAAGGAAGCTCCTGTACAGCGTCTGGCTGATAAGGTCCTACTTTCTGTTCTCATTCGACTAGACCAAAAGTAGTCGCTCTTGTACAATGTTAGTCTTGCTTCTTTTATTTCTATCTTTTAACAGAAGAAAGTTGTGTTCCTTTAATCAGGTTGCTGGAAACTTCACATATGGAGTCATGGCACTCTCAGCTGCTACATTTATGTTTTGGAACCTCTTTGGTGCTCAAATTATACCACCTACCATTTACCAAGGAAGCTCAGTTTCACTGGCATTGCAGCTGTCCTGCACTGTTCTGGTATTATTCCACTGAACCTGTATCTAAAATTCTAAGAAAATACATTTGATTTCCAAGCATCATTTTTCTTTCAAGTGTTCTTATTTGGTTTACCAAAAACCAATTGGTATTAGATGAGAATGTGCACTCTTGGAGACGTTTTCTTAAGAAAGCAATACTGTCATGTCCACTATAAGTTACTTTCCAAAGTCTATATTTTAAATGCAGACATGGTTATAAATATGCTCTTATGAAGCTTGGCTTTCTTTTGTCCATTTGCTTGCTAGAATCTGATATATATATTTCTCATGTTTGCAGGTTATAGCCTGTCCATGTGCACTTGGCCTAGCGACACCTATTGCCGTGCTGGTAACCTTCTAATTACAAAACTCAAACTCCGTAAAATGATCCATGTTTCTTGCCTCTCTACCCGTGTTTACTGTTAAATTAATTAATCTGGAGCACTTTCTTTCTAGGTTGGAACTTCACTTGGAGCGACCAAAGGGCTGCTTTTGCGTGGTGGGAATGTCTTGGAGAAGTTTGCGTTAGTTAACACAGTTGTATTTGACAAGACTGGGACTTTGACAATTGGAAGACCTGCAGTGACCAAAGTTGTTACTCATGGACTTGTGGAAGACACAGTTTCTAAGTGAGTATTTACTACTCCTCTCAGTGAAGTTTGGAATGATGAGATTTTTGTTTGTCGAACATGCATATGTATATTTTTTTTGAACTTGGCTCTGTTTTACGAAGCTTTGGCATATGATTGATCAGTAAAATAACAAAGAAAACATTCTGGTGCAGATCAAGTGGTAACCTCAAATTGTCAGAATTTGAGGTTCTTAGGTTGGCTGCTGGAGTTGAATCAAATACAATACATCCAGTCGGAAAAGCTATTGTGGAAGCTGCTCGAGCTGCTGGTTGCCTGAATGTAAAGGTATTCATGCCAATTTCCATTAACATGGGTTTTAATCAATTACTTCTTCATTTATACGGTGATATCATCATTTTTGGTAGCTCATAATTTATTCATTTTGGAACAGGTAGCAGATGGGACATTTAGGGAGGAACCTGGGTCAGGTGCAGTTGCAACAATTGAACAAAAAATAGTGTCAGTTGGAACGCTAGAATGGGTTCAAAGGTAATTTGGTGATCAATGTAAACAATTTTTTTTCTTAAACATGATTCAGTATATACTTTTTGGTATTTTGATTTCATTCGAGATTTAATGGATTATGCAAGATGTGTTATCATCAATTTTGGTTCACATTCAAGTTCCTTTCTGCAGGCATGGAGTTCATGAGAACCCCTTCTTAGAAGTGGAAGAGTTTAAGAACCAATCATCTGTATATGTAGGGGTTGATGGTGTTCTAACGGGTCTTATATATTTTGAGGACAAAATCAGAGAAGATGCACGTGATGTGGTTGAATCTCTGTCTAAGCAAGGGATAAACATATTCATGCTATCAGGTGACAAAAAACATGCGGCAGAATATGTGGCATCCCTCGTAGGGATTCCTAAAGAAAGGGTATGCATTAGCTTAAACCTTTGTATCAGTTGTGCTCTTTTCAAATCACTGAATATGGAAACCTAGGTAACTAATGTCTCAATGTTGACAGGTGTTATCTGGAGTGAAACCAGAGGATAAGAAGAAATTCATTAGCGATCTTCGTAAAGATCAGAAAATTGTAGCAATGGTTGGGGATGGAATTAATGATACTGCTGCCTTGGCATTATCAGACGTCGGAGTAGCCATGGGTGGAGGTGTAGGAGCTGCCAGTGATGTGTCTTCCGTTGTGTTAATGGGAAACAGACTTACACAGGTATCAGAATAATCATACACTTTCATTTGAGATGAAGTCCTACTTTGAAATGAGGGCCAATGATATTTATAGTTTGAAACTAACATCCATATTGTTCCCATGCAGCTGCTTGATGCTATGGAACTGAGCAAACTAACCATGAAAACTGTGAAACAAAATCTCTGGTGGGCGTTTGCTTATAACATTGTAAGTTCTATCATTACTAAACAACCATTGAATGCATTAGTGCGAACAGTTTTCCCTTTGAAACACAAATATTTGTTGTCAATTATCGATTTTTTTTTTAATTTTGTTGCCAATTAAATTTGAAGGTCTTTAACCTAAAACTGAGAGTTATTGCTGTAACAGGTTGGGATTCCAATTGCCGCTGGGTTATTACTTCCCGTCACTGGAACAATGCTGACCCCATCAATTGCTGCAGCTCTCATGGCCTTCAGTTCACTAGGAGTGGTGACAAATTCACTTCTTTTAAGACCTAGGTTTGCCTCAAAACAGCATACAATCTACAAATTGCCAAGCAATTCCAAATCAGTGGTCCCTCTGTTTGACAAAGATAGCAAATTTGAGCCCTCTTACACTGGTACCAAATGAAAGACGGAAATTTTGTTAATTGTATCTTCTGTTTTCCATGTTATAAATTGAAGTATAGATGTCAAGAAAGTCCTGTTCATATTTTAGCTGTAATCTAGTTTAGATGAGCAAAGTAGAATGGTTAAAAAAAATTAAATTCTTTTCTAAATCTTTTTTAACCATGTAGAGGCGATTGATTTTTCATGGTGAGAAGTGAGAACACTACCTTACTGTAAATCATTTTCATTTCATTGGGAAATAATCAAAAAATAAATTTCCATTGACATAAAAATCAAGGTCCTAAGAGATCTGGCGATTGCCTTAAAAGAGCTAGTATTTTTCCTGTGAAAAAGAGTCATCCATGGACATCGACTTCTTGGTTGAATTGTAAAGTTAATGGATGCCAATTATACAAGTCATAAACTCTTAATTTTTCCAGAGAGTTTCTTACTGGGTAAAGTAAATTAATCATGACACTAATGCAAATGGGTTTATGGTTGCCCTACTCGATGGATTGTTGCTTGTCATGGCCGTTGTAGATTGGATCCATGGATGGTTGTCCCAACTATGGTAGGTAGTATCTGGGACAATACTTACGGACTCTGACGTCAATACGACGTTTGCACTCGATAGAAAAATGTAAGTGGCATTTTTATTTAATTGGTGTATCCCACAATATTAGATTCTAAATACTGAGGTTTTTGGTCAAAAAAATTCCGATTTTCCTTTATCCATTTTTATGTACACTATTCTAAAAAGTGTGTTTGACATTGACTGATTAGCCAAGGATGATTTCATTACCGTTTAGAATTTCTATCACTTGTTAGTTGCCCACGTTTCTGTAGCATTTCTGTATCAGTTAGTATCGGCCGACACGGCTATGTTTTGGTATCGGTTAGTTGTGACTTGTGAGGAATCATGATGTGGCATTGGGAGTTAGTTCCCGATGATAAAGAAGAACACTCACCGACAACTTTTATCTTTCACACAGTTTTCTCTCCTTGGAAACACCACTACGCTCCAGACTCTCCAGTACTTTTTTCCCTCAAATAACCCTTCATTTATCCTTATTCTATTATTTCCTTCCTTCTTCATTCTCCTTCTTCTTCTTCTTCATTCATAATTCCAAAATACGAATGAATAAATTTCATTAACAAATTAGAGTCCTCTCTCATCTCTTACCACAATGGTTTCGGTAGAGGATCCAAATCATCATCATCATCAACAACAACGATCAATTGTTTCGTCTTCTTGTTCTTCAACAAAGATTCAGAGACAAGTTGGAAGATCAATGAGAACTATCCGTTCAACTCTTTTTCAAAATGATGATGATCATCATCAACATTCTTATATCGGAGGAGGAGGAGATTCAGGTGAAATTTTGACAGAATCTGTTATGGATTTTAGATTACATGAGCTTGTATTAAACAGCAATAAGAAAAAGGATAATACATCAGATTTTGATTTTCTTAATATTTCTCAAGCATTTAGTGATTTCTCTGCTTGTAGTAGTGATATATCTGGTGAATTACAGAGATTAGCTTGTTTCTCAACAACAACAGCACAAGAAGTTATTGATTCTTTACATAACAGTCAAGAGATTATTGAAACTACAGATCCATGGTATGGATATTTACAGAGAGAGCGTCATTCATCAGAAATTGTATCAGAGATTGTATCCTCTACTGATAATCTTGAACAAGCTGTTCAGATCTGTATACAGGATCTTAATTCTGAATCAGTTGCTTTGAAAAGATCATCAGCAGAGAAATTACGGCTTCTTGCGAAGAATAGATCGGAGAATCGAGCATTAATCGGTGAGTCAGGTGCAATTCAAGCTTTAGTTCCTTTATTACGTTGTTCTTCTGATCCATGGACACAAGAACATGCAGTAACAGCATTACTAAACCTTTCACTACATGAAGGAAACAAAACATTGATTACGGAATCCGGTGCTATTAAACCTCTTGTTTATGTTCTCAAAACCGGAACTGAAACATCGAAACAGAATGCAGCTTGTGCTTTGTTAAGTCTTGCATTAATTGATGATAATAAGAATTCAATTGGTGTATGTGGAGCAATTCCACCATTAGTTTCTTTGTTATTGAGTGGATCGAATCGAGGGAAAAAAGACGCTTTAACCACGCTTTATAAGTTATGTTCAATGAAGCAAAATAAAGAAAGAGCTGTTAATGCTGGTGTTGTACAACCACTTTTGGAATTTGTTTCGGAACAAACGACTGGGTTAGCTGAAAAGGCTATGGTGGTTTTGAGTAGTTTAGCTTGTGTTGAAGAGGGTAGGGAGGCTATTGTTGATGAAGGTGGTATTTCGATTTTGGTTGAAGCTATTGAATATGGATCAGTGAGAAGGAAGGAGTTTGCTGTTGTGACAATCTTGCAACTTTGTGTGGATGATGTGAGAAATAGAGGATTGTTAGTGAGGGAAGGTGTGATTCCTCCGCTTGTTGCTCTTTCTCAATCTGGTACTGCTAGAGCTAAAGAGAAGGTATGATTTATTCATTTATCCATTACTTGTAAATTTCTAGCCGTGTGGTATTTTTGTTAGGGAAAATATATTGCAACCTACAAATTTTTTTTTCTTCACTTTAATCATTCTTATTAGACTTTGTTTGTACACTGCTCCACGGTTATGACCTTTATCACCTTGGAAATTGCATCACCCAGATGAGCCCTTTTTACATTAGAAGTGAACAAGGTGATAAAGGTCATAGACGCAGGGCATTGTGTAAAACAGTCTAATAAGAATGTGTCAACCTCACTTGAAAATTGTGTCAAGATCGGAGCCCTTCTTACATTAGGAGTGAACAAGTAAAAGAATTAGTAGAACATCATTAAGAGGAAGATTGTAGCAAGTAAGGTTTGTTAAGTTTTCTAAGAGACCTCTGATTTGTCTAACAATTCACTTGAAAAAAATCTAACCACGATAGTTACGTATAGTTTGTCGGTTATGTATAGTTGACAACACAATTAAAAAATGATATGTAGGCTTTTTAAATTGTGTTGTCGGCTTTACATAACTGAAAAACTATTTTGTATTGTCGGTAATATGGAGCAACTGCTGTTAGGCTTAGTAAGTGGTGCTATTATATATAGAATCGCTACTATATTAGCGCGCCATTTTATTGATGCATACAGCTGACAATATATAATACATCGTTGGTTGCATAAGGCTGACAAAACAATCAAAAAGTAGTTTTGTAGCCTTCACAAAACTGCCAAGGCTGTGATTGTGTTGTCGGCTTTACGTAACCAACAATCTATTTTCTGGTCAACCATATGGGTCTGATAATTCTTGGGTGTAATCAAAAACAAAATATTTTTCTAGATATTCATTGCCTCTTTTTATTACAGTAGTTTTTGATCAACTTAAGTGGGTAGAATCTTACTTCCACCAGGTCTTGATTCTTGAATGTTTCCCCAAGCATTCACCAAATTGCATAAATTGAGCCTGGAGATGTGATTCTTATAGTAATAGGTGTGAACTTTTAGGCGCCATGTTCTTCATAATTAGTCTAGGGCCATAGTTGTCTAGAAGCCAGGTATCATGAGATGTTTGTTACATTTATTTTGATATATGTTGATATGTGGTAATAGTTGGCCTAGAACTGGTATTTTGTTGTTATATTTATCGAACTATTAAGCAAATGCCACTTCGGAAAACATGAAATTACAGAAGATTGCTTCTTTTTTTCTGGTAGAGTTTGAATACCTTTCAGGATTGATTTATCAGATATCTAATTTCTCTTGACAACTAGCCAGACCGTTAATTTCCTGGACCAATAGTATCCATATTTATGAAGATTGTGAATCAGTGTTTAGCAGGCTAACTTAATACATCCTAAATTTCATGCCTATCAGATTAAGTGCTAAATTGAATGTTCCAAAGTGTTGCGACAACATATATCACCTACTAGATACAGAAATCTTTATTACATGATTAGTAATTTTGTATATTTTGGTGTATTCGCAGGCTGAGGCATTGCTTGTGTATTTGAGAGAACCCAGACAAGAAGCTAGAACTTCAGGTTCTTGAAAAATGGGCACTACCTATTTGCCTAATTAACTTGCACAACTTGGTTATTTTACTGTACATAGTTGGCTTTTTTCGTTTCTGGTTTGTACACTAAAATAGAAAGATTTGGTAGTCTCAAAAAATGAAGAGAAGAATTTGATGAAGAAATTTTTAAAGAAGTACAGAACAGAGATCAAATTGGAAGAAGTAGTTGATAGGCATCTTTCTTTTAGATGAAGATGTAAATTGACTATGTTTTGGTTTTCAGGTTTAGTTTCTTAGAGAAGGTGTTGGATTTCAATAGGTGATGATGGGTGGTTTGTTCTGGGGGTTGGTGTGCATCCTTTTTAATTTTGTATTTGCTTTTCTTTGGGAACTAACTGATTCCAGGGTTACTTTAGAAGATTGTAGAGAGGGAAAAAGTGTTCTAAAAATATTTGTAATCTGCATCTATAATTCATATTTGGTCGAATTGATTTTTGTTTTCTATCTTATAGACCTAATTTCTTGGTGTTTAAGATCTTGCCATCGAAGCATCCATTTATAAACGTTGAGAAAGCACATGTTCACTACCCTCTTGCAGTTTAATCAGTAAAAGTAGTTGAGAGTCAATTAAGGCCTAGAAAAAACATCTGCCCGTCTAGCATAGTTAGTAGGGCGCGAGGCTCTTAACCTTGTGGTCGTGGGTTCGAGCCCAACGGTGGGCGTTCTTTTTGGTCCATTTTTTCTTTCTAAGAATACTTACTGACTAGTTGAATTGGTAAAACCCAAATCACTTATTCCCATCTAACAACAAACTTTTATGAACTTCAAATTGAAAAAAAAAAAAGAGAAGCAAAACAGACTACAATGGACTGTAACAGCATACTTATCAGCTAGAGCATATTCAAATAACTCTCTTTTGTAGCTTCACTTTCAATCCATGCTCCATATGAAGTGTAATAGCTGGTTTTGGGACAATACTCTGGCCTTCCAATACTTCAACTTGAAAATTGAAGAGAACAGCTGCAACGACAGCCTTGATTTGTGTAAAAGCCATATCTTTACCTAAACAAGTCCTTGGTCCGAAATTGAATGTAACGAATTTAGACATGTTTTCATGGCGAATTAGCCTCCCATCACCATCTATCCATCTCTCTGGCTTAAATTTCCGACAATCTTCACCCCAAATCCATGGCATTCTTCCAACTGCATAGGATGAGATAATGATCTGCATTCCTGGTTTTACTAAGCTACCATCTGGAAGCACAACTTCCTTCAAAACGGTCTTACTATTTAGAGGAACCGGCGGGTATAATCTTAGCGATTCACATATGGCTGCATGCAAATAAACTAGCCCACTTAAATAGTGTGCATCAAAAACATATGGCCATTCATGGGTCTCCTGCAGTAGTTCTCTCTTTTTTAAGGAATATACAAGTTTCAATTCTTCTAAGATTTTCGCCTCGGCAGCAGGGTTCTTGGAAACCAACCAGAAGAACCAAATGAGACCAGATGCTAACGCATCCTTTCCTGCGAGAAACAAACTGAACATGGTATCTCTAAGGAATTTGTCATCATTTTGAGTTGGCAAAAAAGAAACATTGGTACTGCTCATCTGTGCTTGAGTTCTGATGTGAGACGATAAGAGATCGAAACTTTTTATTCCTTGAAACAAGTCTTTCCTCTTTCGAGAAATAAGTTGATAGATGCGTGCATCTATTATCTTAAGAGCTTTAGTTGTCTCTCTTTCCCAACCAATATTGAACAGCCGCATTAGCTTCCACAAAAACATTGGCAGAACATGCCGATAAAGTAAAGCTTTCTGTACATGTTCAGTAGCTTCAGCCAAATCATTCGAAGGAAGCTCGGTTGAGAGGTACTTCTCATGCACTCCGAATCCGAATGCAGCATTCATGTTGACATCGAAAGTAAATCTCGAACACACTTCTTGCAAATCAATGATGGATCCATTTTTAGCTACATGAGCTAATAATGGAACTAACTGCTCTTCCACAACTTTACGGCTCATGATAGAAAGTAAATCTTTAAACTCACTCGCTATAAACGCAGTGTGAGCCATTCTTCTCAATGCCTTCCAAGCATCAGAATCAGTAGTGAGGATCCCATCGCCTAGTGGATCGAAAATTTGCCTGAACTCTGGACCTTTCGGGAAATTGTTGAAATCGGTTTTAAGTATATATTCAACGTTTTTGGGGTGACAAGTAACAAAGTATTTGAGGTTTGTGAAGATAGGTCCATCAATGAAGAAAGAACCTCCACCGTCGAGTGAAAGAAATATTCCATTAACCCCTTTAAGTAAACGTTTAGCATTCTTTAAAATCACTGGAAGGGATCCAAGGAAAAGCCATTTTTGATAGATAGCTCTGCTAGTTTTCTTAAGAAAGATACTACATATAAAGAAGAAAAAGATAAACGACACTAAGGAAATTGCAGCAGGTACAAATGATGAAGTGGATAAGAAAACCATTTCTGCTTCTTTCGGTAATGTGTTATGACTGACTGACTATATGATATATAGATAGATCTTAATTCATTACCATCTGCATATGCATTTATGATTGCTCAACTACAGATTCAAGTACACGCACGTGGCTCAAGCTCAGAGTCGCCAACTATGGGGAAGCAAACATTTTTTTTTTTGTTATCTTGATGCAAAATTTGCTTTCAACAAAAGGATTTTAGATAAAGAGGCAGCAAAACATAAATTGTTGTCAAGGGACTAAATAACTAACTCTTTTACATGGTTACAATGATGTTTTAAGACCCTTCGTGTGAACTTTCAACAGATGCCGCCGCTCTTAGAAAACACTTTTGTGCACCTAAGACTAACACAATTATTTTTTTGTAAGTTATACCACTAGTTTATTGAATTGGATGGATGTTTGGTAGGATGGACCAATTAATTGTTTCAATCTTGATAATTAGTAAAACTTAATAATGGAGAAGTAAATACACCTGGAATTTGAGCAATTGCAGTTGAACTTTAGCTCATGGGATGGGATGAAGTTTTAAAGCTATTTTTTGTAATGAACATTATGACAGAGTACTGACATGAAGCCGTATCTGGTCAATTTATCAGTGGGGCGGGGGTGCTTTGAAGCCACAGCTACAACTATTTATGGTTATAGTTGATACAACCAACAATTATCCTCCGTACAAACGGAGTTAATACCAACAGTTATTCATCGGAATTTATTGTATCTACCCACTCCCCCAGCGGCAAACGGCTATAGTGAACTAAATACTTGAGTTGAGGGGAAGATATTCCAACACAGTAATAAGACATGATAGATATAATATTTATAAAGTTTAAGAGTCTTAGGTAACATTATTCTAGTAAGCCGGATTTTGGGAATAATTAAGCCCATGAGTTTCTAAGAGGGCGTATAATTTGCCCATTTTGGACACAGAAAATGGACAAATCGTCTGGGGCAAACTGGCAGATTTGCCCATCATGAAAGAGTCTTTATCGCAACGATAGTCTCCACCGTCAGTCATATAGCGCAGAGTGATATCTTAGTGATTCATTCTTTTACCATCTGATCTGATGGTCTATACCAATCCCTATATAGTTTATAATTTCGATAATAATCTTTTATCATTGTAAATTTAACGGATATTTTTGATATATATAATTTGTCATTGGTCACTTCTAATATAATATTTAATTTTAATTGTATGTAATTTGATTTTAAAATTGATAAGTTTTTCATTACATTAAAACAGAGTATTTTAAATAAATTAACTAAAACTACATTAAAATACTAATCTCCATTACATTACATTCAATTAAAATTTTACATTTAATCTGATGATTTCCCTGACAAAGAAAGTGTCAGTCCGTTATATTTGGACCCAATTTGTTGTTTAACAAAACAAAGATCGAAGGTAATAGAATCATCGTTCTCAATGTAGCAAGTTGTCCCTGATTCGGGACCGATAAAAATATTATTTTATTTTGATTATTAATTTATAACGGATTATTTTACAGCTACTGTACGTAGCATTTTTGTTATATTCCTGGCATTTGAGTGAAGGACGTGGGTGGATTATGAACCCGTCGTATAGTTCCTCCATCTAGGGACGGAGCCAGTCCAACGGGATAGGCAACTAGCTCAGTTTTGCCTATTTAAAGCTCTTTTTTGCCTATCCCAAGCCCTTTTTTTTTTGTCATTTTACGTATCTTTATAAAGTTTTATCTCTCCACAAAGCTTTTCTGGCTCCGACCCAGCGTGCAGCCCATACCCTAAGCACATTATCACCAGCTTTTAGGATTGAAACCCTAGCTAAACCATATGTATACAACTTTTCTGTGTTCTCTTGTATGCAGCCGTGTTGTTACTACTATGGAGAAGAAAACAAATATACCAGAAGGATTGCTTATGGAAAAGTAGAAGAAACGCATCAAGACGACAACGAATGCTACTCCTGAGCTTCCACACGAGGTAGTTCTCGATATACTTTGTTTACTCCCTCCTGAATCTCTAACCAGACTTTTTTGTATGTAAAAGATGGTCAGACTCAATTCTTAATGATTCAGAATTTGCGTTACGTCAACTTGGTCACAACCCATCCTATTTACTCTTCAAATTTGAAGCCAGGAATACAAAGAAGAAGAATAATTCTAACTATCTGAGTCCAAATGTAGAATGCCAGAAGTAGTGTGGCCAACTGAGATTTTTGTTGTTGGACCAGATTTGCTTCCAGTACTGTTGAAGGCGCAAACATCATCAGGTTCCAAGAGTGCACTTTTTGTTACCCTCGACGATCAAATTTTAATTCACTGCTTGGAGAATCAGTCGGGACGTCTACTACCCTACAATGTTGGCACTAAAGAGCGTAGGTTGGTGAAACTTCCTGATGGTATTGGAAGAGCACATGTGGAACTTTCTTTGTGCAAAAACTGTAAGGGGTTCATAAAATATTGCACTCGTATCCTTGTCTACAAGACATTAAGCAATTGAAGAATCAGGAAAGAAGATCTGATATTGCCTTCTTGTTTTCAGATTCTCAGAATAAAAAAATCTATTTGTAATTACCTCATCTTCATTTGTTTTATTTTGGACAATAATACTAAGGTTATAATATAGTTTCCACATAGCCTACTTATCAGGCAGAGCATATTCAGATCATAACTCTCTTTTGTAGCTTCACTTTCAATCCATTCTCTACATGAAGCGTAATAGCTGGTTTGGTGAAAATATGCTGCCCTTCCAATACTTGGACTTGAAAATTGAAGAGAATAGCTGTGGAGACAGCCTTGATTTGTGTAAACGCCATATCTTTACCTAAACATGTCCTTGTCCTAAACTGAATGTAACGAATTTAGACATGTTTTCATGGCAAATTAGCCTCCCATCTCCATCTATCCATCTCTCTGGCTTGAATTCCAGACAATCTTCACCCCAAGTCCACGACATTCTTCCAGTTGAGAAGATAGTTGAAGCCGTATACTCACAGAAACGTTTGTATACTTTTCTGATTTTTCTTTATTATTTTTAACGTGAGCTATTGCTCTATTTATAACTAATGTATTACATGTTTTAGGAAATCTAAACAAAGTCCAAATCTAGACAAATACTAAACAAAGAAGGAAATCTATTCAAATCCTAACAGAATATATGGAAGCAAATCCTAAATACTTCTAGTTGGCACTTGTATTAGGATTAGGATTCTTACTAGATTCAGACTTTAGGCTGGATGGTTCAACACTCCCCCGCAAGTTGAACGCTAGCTGGTGAATATTCAATTTGCTTCTTAAGAATTGGAACCTCTGAGATGGCAGTCCTTTAGTAAAAATATCAGCCACTTGGTCCTTTGACGAAATGAATCTAACCTGAAGTTCTTTCGCAGCAACTCTTTCACATACAAAGTGGTAGTCGATTTCAATGTGTTTAGTCCGAGCATGAAAGACTGGATTGGTAGTTAAATATGTGGCACCCAGATTGTCACACCAGAGAACAGAAGGAGCGATCGGTATGCTAAGTTCTTTTAGTAAGGACTTAATCCAAATAATTTCTGAAGTGGCGTTCGCTAACCCTCTATACTCCGCCTCTGTACTGGACTTAGAGACGGTCTTCTGTTTTCTTGCACTCCAGGAAATAAGGTTTCCTCCAAAATAGATACAGTAGCCACTGGTAGAGCGTCGATCATCTAGATTACCTGCCCAATATGCATCTGAGTACGCCTGAATATTGAAGCTTGTTGATGGTTTAATATGTAAACCATAGCTTACAGTGTGCTTCAGATATCGTAGAATTCGCTTTAGTAGTTCCCAATGTTCTTCATAAGGATCTTGCATGTACTGACATGCTTTGTTCACTGCTACAGATATGTACGGCCTTGTGAGATGCAGATATTGCAAAGCTCCTACCACACTGCGATATAGAGACGGATCATGAAATTTCGTAGAGCTTATCTTTTGTAGTTTCAACTGAGCAGCTAACGGATTCGTAACTGATTTTGAGCCATCCAATTTTGTGCGCTGGAGCAAATCAGCTGTATATTTCTGTTGACTTAGAATAATTGAATTTCCCTGATGCACAACTTCTATACCCAAGAAATAAGATAAGGATCCCATATCTTTGACCGCAAATGCTTCACCAAGGGAAAATATTAATTTGTTGACAAGAGAAGGATCAGAACCTGTAATGATGATATCATCCACATAGATCACGACATAAACAATTTTTAGTTTCATGTTGCTGGACAAACAAAGAAGTGTCAGATATTGATCCTTTAAACCCTTGTGATATCAAGTATTGACTGAGGCGACCAAACCATACTCTGGGTGCTTGCTTTAGCCCATACAAGGCTTTGTGTAGCTTACAAACATGTTGTGGGAAATTCTGGTCCACGTATCCTGCTGGTTGCTGCATATACACCTCTTCTTCAAGTTCACCATGTAAAAATGCATTCTGCACATCTAACTGTCGCATATGCCATTTGTTAATATTGCAATGGAAAGAACTAACCTGATAGTACATGGTTTTACAACCGGGCTGAAGGTATCGCCATAGTCCACACCTTCTCGTTGGTGAAACCCTTTAGGAACCAACCTGGACTTGTATTTTGCAATAGTTCCATCTGAATTGTGTTTAACCCGAAAGACCCATTTCGATCCAATGACATTCATACCAGGTTCGTATCGAACTAAGAACAATGTGCCATTACGGATGTGAGTGTTGTATTCATCATCCATTGAGTGACGCCAGGCAGGATGTTGAGATGCTTTGCTATAACATGTAGGTGTCTTATAATCCTGGGTCTGAAGAGGATGTTTTGTGACATTGAGACATAGTTTATTGATGGGTTTCGAGATACCTGATTTTCCCCTCGTAACCATTGGGTGTACAGGTACTAGTTGCTGCGTTTCAACCTGTTTCATGTTGCTTTGCTCGGTCTGCAGTGGTAATGTTGCTGCCGTATTGGACTGATCAGTTTGGACTGTGGCTGGAGTAATTGGTGTTGTTGTTGACGTATTTGACTGACTTGATGCTGGCTGGGGTCGTTGGTGTTGTTGCTATAGTGGAGACATCATAGACATGAATTGGTGTTGTTGCTGACGTGCTTTGATGATTGGAGTTGATGCTGGCTGGGGTCGTTGGTGCTGTTGTTGTAGTGGAGACATCATAGAAAGGAGATAGTGGTGATGTGTCCGTTGAATGTTGACGTCTGAAAACTGATGCTGAACGGTTGACTTGGGACTGTTGCTGTAATGAATCTGGCGAAGAGGCTGGTGATGTCCTGATACGGGCATAATTTATACATTTTTATCTCCTAATTAATATTTACTAGTACTTAATTTTGTGTTAATATTATTATTTTTATGTTTTATTAGGTGGCTCGCATAAATTCCGAGGTTATAAGTTAAATAAGGCTAAAATCCATAAGGTGTACAGTTAAAACCCGATGCTACGAAGAAAATAAGCTAATTGGAGTTCAACTCACGGCGCTTATAAAGAGTGATTGAAGAGGAGACTAGCTAAGTGAGCAATGATCAGGCATAACAAAGACTAAAAGGAAAGAGTTGGTGGCTTTTGTTTCTTGTTGGCTGATTGATGTGAGTGGTGAAGATGGAAAAGAAGGGGACAAAGCCTATACACATGCAGCCAATGGGTATCAAGCTGTTGAGTTGGTTTCTCTTGGTGGAGTAGAACGGCAGACGCACATGGGAAAGAGAAGCTAGTGTCTGGAGCCTAGGTGGAGGTACGGCTATTGGAGTGAGGTGAGTGGAGGCGTGAAAGTGAAGACATGTACGTGAGTTTTGGAGAGCGTGAATTAAAGTGGTAAAATTGGTTTGGTGTTGTGTGGAGGATTAAAAAGTACACACGTGAAGAAGAGTATACAGACTAGGCTGTACGGTGTAGGGGTTAAAAGAAAGTGAGAGGTCAGTGGGTCCGGTAGCAGGGAAAGTTTTCTGACAACTATAAAAAGAAAAATACAATGCGGATACAGGGGTTTTTTTGGTTCTTTTTCGTTTTGAGGTTTTTGGGTTCTGTTTTCGAAGGGCAGCAGACGGAGAGAGGAATTGTACCTGGAAGAGGAGGCGTTGTGTAGCAAACGGAGAGAGGAACTGTACCTGGAAAAGGACGACTGTCTAGTTTGTTTTAATCTTTTCCCTCTCTATTTTGTTAATTATTTTTATGGTTTTTAAGAAACCCTTCTCCATGTTCTAATTAATGTGTAACTAGGGTTTAATGTTGAAACCACTTACAGTTTTAGATCAATTGAATTAAATATTTGATACAGACCCTTATGATTTAAATAGATTAAATTCATGACTTTAAACAATTGTATTGTCGTTTATGGTGCATGCTTGGCCTATGGTTTTGATGTTCCATGTTTCTGGTATACAGTTGTTATTCTAAAATATATATTTATCTACTTATTTGATATTCCATGATTGGGTTAAATCCTTTGATGGGGTATACTTAGAATAGCCAAGTATTATTTGAAGACCTAAAATTAGTTTCGTACAATTTTCTTGCTAGCGCAATTTTATGGTGTATGCTTAAGACTAGGGCTTTTTGATGCATCATGTTTAGGGCGTCCCAGCGATATTTGCGACTCTAAATATTCATGAATTAAATAGTGGTGGATACTGAAAAACCCTAGTTACCGACTCTCTCTACTCGGTCACATTTTATTAGTTTAGTTACTATATTATTTTATTTATTAATATATAAATCATAAAAATATTCCTCTTGGTTAGTTTATTAGAGATATTAATTGCAGTATTTCCCCGCTCTCTGTGGGTTCGACCCGTACTTGCCGTTGTCTACTAGTTAGACGCCGTGCGATTGCGGTTATTTTATTGGGTAATCCCAAATCACATCATGTCCCTGACGTTGTGTCCTGAACACTGATGGCGTTCTTGTTGCTGACAGGAACGATGGGTAGCAAAGGCGTTGAAGCTGGGCATTTGTTTGATTCTCTAGGTGGTCCTTTTGTGCTAGCACGTCCTTGGCGCGGATTTGTTGAACTAGAAGTAGCACTATGAAACCGGTTTTGTGTGGATTGTACAGGAAACTTTGTAATGAGAAGTATTAAAAGTGTGTGTTGAAGAGATTACCTCTGATATCGGTTGCACAGGTTGAACTTTCTGCTTGGCTTCGAAAGGGAATGAAATCTCTTCAAACCTGACATGCCTGGATGTATACAGTCGTCTTATGTGTAGATGCAAGCACAAGTAGCCTTTATGCGCGGAACTGTAACCAATGAAAACAAACGGAATAGATCTTGCCTGGAGTTTATTAGAATTGTATGACCTGAGACTTGGATAGCACAGGCAACCAAAGACCTTAAGGAAGGAGAAATCCGGTGTTTTGTTAAATAATAGTTCTAATGGTGTCTTTATTTGAGTTTGAGTGGCTGGAAATTTGTTGATTAGGTAACAAGCAGTAGTGAAAGCATCAGACCAGTAAGACGTTGGCATGGATGCATGAAATAGTAGAGCTAGACCAGACTCAGTAACATGTCGAATCCTACGTTCAGCTAAGCCATTTTGGGATGAAGTGTGTGGACATGAAAAACGATGGATAACACCCGTGCCGTTTAAGAATTTTGTAAACTTTTTGAATTCTCCACCATTGTAGGATTGAAAGACTTTGATGGTTCTGTTCAGTTGATTTTCTATCTGTAATTTGAATTGTACGAAAACATAGAAAGCATCAGATTTTTTTAACCAATGGGTAAACCCAGGTATAATGAGAATATGCATCCATTAACAAAAGATAATATTTATAGCCATTTCTAGACAAAGTTAGAGAGACCCAGAGATCAGAAACTATTAGACATAAAGGTTCGTCTATTATTGTATTACTGACACGAAAAGGAAGTTTGCAACTTTTACTAACATGGCAAGACTCACAAAAATGAAATGCTTTATTGGTGACTGGTAGAGAGTAATTCTTGATGACTCGATTTATTGTGCGCAACATCGGATGTCTTAGACCCTGATGCCAGATGGGAATTGATGCAAAGAGATATGTAGTTGGTGTTGAATGGTGGATGGTGCGAATATCGTCAACCACATAGAGTCCATTCCTATTCTTGCCTTGCAGAAGAGTTCTCCCGGTGTGCATGTCCTTTACCAGAAAGTGAGTTGAATGAAAAACAAAGCACACATGATTTTCAGAACAAAATTTTGATATTGACAATAAATTAGCTTTAATAGAAGGGACATGAAGTATTTTGTTAAGGTAAAATTCTCTATTATTGTAAGTGAAAAAACCTTTACCAACTTTTGATATGGGTAGAGAATTACCATTACCTACATGAACCGATTCAGTGCCATCATATTCATGTTGAATACGAAGATTATTCATGTCTGTTGTTATTGATGAGTTGCACATGTATCTGTAACCCATTTTTCATTCAAGTTTCTTCCAGGTAGTGCTATGTATGTTTGCTTGATGGGTTGTTGGGTTGGTCGGTCCTCTTTGTACCTGAACCAACATCTATCTGCCATGTGACCAGGCTTCTTACAAATCTGACACGTTTCTGTAGTCGAATCATATCTCCCAGATGTATTGTTGTTATGCTGAGGCCGACATTTGTCCTGAAGTTTCTTCTCTGTGGTGGCCTTGATTGGTTTCTTGGGTTGTTGTATGATGCAACATTGGCCAGGGGTTCCTGTAAAACAGCAAGTTATTGCTCCAGACGCATATCATATGTCAGGAGATGTGCAAGCATTGTTTTCATGCTTAGATTGTCAATAGTACTCAGGGAGGTTACTATTGCATCATAACTTTGATTCAATCCATTCATGCTTAGATTGTTTTTATCTTCTTCTGTAACTGTAACTCCAGATGTTGTTAAAGAATTAAACAAGGTTTTTGCGTTGGAAATATATTCGTGCATAGATAGGTTACCTTTACGCAGACTATGTAGTTCTCTTTTAAGATGCATCAGATGAGCTTGGTTGTTTGGAGCAAATCGATCTTCAAGTGCTTCCCATACTTCTTGAGATGTGTTGAGACCAACAACAGCAGTCATAACGGCTTCTGTTAAAGATGACAAGAGCCAACCCATTAGAATGTTGTCTTGTTCTTCATATTTGATAAATTCAGGATTAACTTCAGTTTGATTTGGTAGATGTTTTGATGGTTTTTGAAAGCTTCCATCAACATAACCAGATAGGTTATAACCCTTTAACAAGAGTTTGAATTGTGTTTTCCAAGTAGGTAATTTGTTTCTGTGAGTTTGATGTTGATATGGTTGATGTGAAGGTTTTGAAGCATTGATGTTGTGTTCGCAGCCATTGTCGCGTGGTTTTGGATCTTTCAAGGCGTCTGATACCAAGTTGAGAAGATAGTTGAAGGCGTATGCTCACAGAAACGTCTGTATACTTTTCTGATTTTTCTTTATTACTTTTGACGTGAGCTATCGCTCTATTTATAACTAATGTATTACATGTTTTAGGAAATCTAAACAAAGTCCAAATCTAGACAAATACTAAACAGAGAAGGAAATCTATTCAAATCCTAACAGAATATATGGAAGCAAATCCCAAATACTTCTAGTTGGCACTTGTATTAGGATTAGGATTCTGACTGGATTCAGACTTTAGGCTGGATGGTTCAACACTTCCAACTGAATAGTCAGAGATTATTATCTGCATTCCTGGTTTTACTAAGCTACCATCTGGAAGCACAACTTCCTTCAAAACGGTCTTACTATTCACAGGAACCGGCGGTACAATCTTAGCGATTCGCATATGGCTGCATGCAAATAAACTAGCCCACTTAAATCGCGCGCATCAAAAACATATGGTCATTCATGGGTCTTCAATATTTCTCTCTTTTTTGATGAAAATAAAAGTTTCAATTCTTCCAAGATCATCGCCTCGGCAGTAGGGTTCTTGGAAACCAACCAGAAGAACCAAATGAGACCAGATGCTATGGCATCCTTCCCCGCGAAAAACAAACTCAACATGCTATCCCTAAGAAATTTGTCATTATTTTTAGTTGGCAAAGAAGAAATATTATTGGTACTCATCTGTTCTTGAGTTTTTATGTGACACGATAAGAGATCGAAACTTTTTATTTCATGAAGCAAGTTTTTCCTTTTTTGAGAAATAAGTTGATAGAATTTTGTATCTATTGTTTTAAGAGCTTTAGTTGTCTCTCTTTCCCAACCAATATTGAACACTCGCATTAGCTTCCACAAAAACATTGGCAGAACATGCCGATAAAGTATAGATACAAAACTCAAAACTCAAATACTTGGTTACTTGTCACCACCAAAATATTGAATATATCCTTAAAACTGATTTCAACAATTTCCCTAAAGGTCCGGATTTCAGGCAGATTTTTGATCCACTGGGTGATGGAATCCTCAATGCTGATTCTGATGCTTGGAAGGTACAGAGAAAAATGGCTCATACTGCGTTTATAGCGAGTGAGTTTAAAGATTTACTTTCTAACACTAGCCGTAAAGTTATAGAAGAACAGTTAGTTCCATTATTAGCTCATGTAGCTAAAACTGGATCTACCATCGATTTGCAAGAAGTGTGTTCCAGATTTGCTTTCGATGTCAACATGAATGCTGCATTTGGAGTGCATGAAAATTACCTGTCAACTGAGCTTCCTTCGAATGATTTGGCTGAAGCTACTGGACAAGTATAAGAAGCTTCACGTTATCGGCAAGTTACGCCAATGTTTGTGGAAGCTAATGCGCTTGTTCAATATTTGTACGGAAAGAGGGGTAACTAAAGCTCTAAAAACAATAGATACACAATTCTATCATTTTATTTTTCAAAAAAAGAAAAACTTGCTTCAAGGAATAAAAAGTTTCGATCTCTTATCGTCGCACATAAAAAATACTCGAGAACAAATGATCAGTGCCCATATTTCTTCTTTGCCAACTAAAAATGATGACGAATTCCTTAGGGATAGCATGTTGAGTTTATTATTCGCCGGAAAGGATTCTATAGCATCTGGTCTCATTTGGTTCTTCTGGTTGGTCTCCAAGACCCCTGCTGCCGAGGCGGAGATCTTAGAAAAACTGAAACTTTTATTTTCCTCAAAAAGAGAGAACTACTGCAGGAAACCCATGAATTGCCGTATGTTTTTGATGCACGGGATTTAAGTGGGCTAGTTTATTTGCATGCAGCCGTATGGGAATCGCTAAGATTATACCCGCAGGTTCCTCTTAATAGTAAAAGCGTTTTAAAGGAAGTTGTGCTTCCAGATGGGAGCTTAGTAAAACCAGGAATGCAGATACTGATCTCATTCTACTCCGTTGGAAGAATGCCATGGATTTGGGTTGAAGATTGTCTCGGATTCAAGCCAGAGAGATGGATAGATAATGATGGGATGCTAATTCGCCTTGAAAACATGTCTAAATTCGTTACATTCAACTTAGGACCAAGGACATATGTAGGTAAAGATATGGCTTTTACACAGATCAAGGCTGTTATTGCAGCTGTTCTCTTCAATTTTCAAGTCGAAGTATTGGAAGGCCAGCATATTTTGTCTAAACCAGCTGTTACGTTTCATATGGAAAATGGATTGAATGTCAAACTACGAAAGAGAGAGATTTGAATACTGATAAGCAGGCTCAATGGAACCATTCGTGTTTTTTTAAGTGTTCTTGAAAAAAGATTTCTAGGCCAGTAAATAAACGAAGTCAATTAGGTAACACTATTCATTACACTTTCACCAGTGTTCTTAATAAACTAGCTTCAGTTTCACAAAATTTAACCATTATAACCAGAATAATAACAATAGATGCTTCAATAAATGGCCCTATTGACCCTCTTCGGTTCTCCCGCATATTGTTAACTTTCAGTGGAAGAAAAAAACAGATTACTTTGTTGAGCTGACCTTGGATTTATTTTTATCAGAGATTTATTGGGAGATTGATCCAATTCCAAGTTGCTGGACACATCACAGATACTTTGTAGGTTAAGAAGCCCTATGCCACAAGGGGCGTGGGCAGTGGGTGATTAGGACTTGATCCTATTTACAGTTTTGGGACAGGGATTTAAGATAACTCATACATTGTGGAAACAATACCTTTTCTATATCATTAGTCATAAAAATAAAACTACCCTGACCTGGAAAAAATTCACAGTAGAAATACAACGTATATACTTCGAACATAAGGTGACATGGGCCAACCGTCAAACCTAAGATTTGATATTTGTTCTGACAAAAAGGATAGTAATTTGAGGTCTCTACGAATAACTATTCCTGGACTTATCCTAAGCCACTTAGCATAGCATCACAAAGGCATACTTCACAGAATTAGCAACAAGAAACTCAAGTGCCAATCCTTCATTGCTAAAAAGACTGTATTATTATACTAAACAATTTAGGGTACCAAAAACCTCTCCAAATTACAACCACAAAGAAGACTTGCATACATTACAATAACTATTTAGAATTACTCAAGTACTAGTAGTTTTAAAACACACACAAAAATATAAATAAATAAAGGCTACAGTTGGAGAACTGATCCAGTTCACAAAACAAATTTAAGGGGATTGGAATGCATACCAACGGAAGCAAGCAATCATTTAAGCACACTGCAACTGAGCAAACCTAATTTGGACGAAAAAATGAAACCACGGCAAGTCAGGAAGAACAGGTACAGAGGGTAAACGGTAAGTAAATATTGCACCTTCAACAGCAACAATCAGATGCTATCGCGTTCAAGTTCATGAAAGCAAGTGGGCCGCAACATGATACCAGAATCAGTACCACAGGAAAGTCAACTCGATCACAGCAACGCACTACATGGTGCAGAATTAATCAAATTCCCTAACAGGTTTATATTACAAAAGGTGATGTCCAACCAAGCACTCAACCAACCAAATGAGGAAATATCTATTACCCTGTCCAGACATCTTGATATAAAACACAAGGAGATGTCCAGTTTAAAAGAGAGAGTCATCTCTAGCATCATCGCAAAAGCTGTTTATCACGATCAGCTATTAGCAGGATCAACTTTTAGATTGGCAGCCACATCTAGTCTTTCCAGGTCCCCAATCACGTTTTGTATTGTGACAGGCTGACAGCTACAACTATTCAATACAGATCCCAGTACTTTAAAACTATTGAGACCACAGAGAATGGTCAGGAACAACCTGATGGACAGAACACCATTCATATGACAATATAATTATAAAACCTTACCAATCGTGATCAGCAGAGCCAAATAGCCACATACAATTAGGTGGCTCAGGGCTCAATAGATTGCTACTCTCCTTAACCAGCATCAAAATGGATATCATCAATCTAGGAATTCTAAAACAGCATGAACAACTGCTACATCACCATCATCATCACGTCATACCAAGCCCATTCAACACTCCCCGAACAAAACTATAAAATCGCAATTTATATGGTAACCACAGTCAGAACTCCCATTATCCAAAGATGCATGATTAAGAAGGGGAAAATAAGGGAAAAAATAGGAATAAAACAATGCACGTAAGAAATTATGCAAAGCAGAAGCAAGCAAAGCTCTCACACCACAAACTATTAAACCTTCGAACTACATGCATTCATTCATCAAGTCCGATAACTTAAATATTTGGCAAACTGAGAAAAGGTTCACAGACTACTTAACTGCTGCATTAAGTGCATCAATGATTAAGTTCAACAAAGTAATAATCAACCTTCAAAACGAACAAAGTCTACCAATACACGCACTCAGTACTTTGAAGAGAACATGCAAACACCCACCGCATTTAAACAACACACCTCCTCAAAGGATGCAACTTGTCCAATATGTAACCCTTGCATCAGTCCTGCAATATAAGTTCAGCCTAACAAGCTTAATTACTAGTTCTAGTTTCAAACACAAATAAACAAAACTGTTATCAGCTAACTTACATCAGCATCAGAATTCTGTTGTGATGGGCTACGAGAACGAGCGGGTTCACGCTGTGGAGAAACACTTCTAGGAATGGGAGATGGGCTCCTTTTTCTAGGACTTTCATGACTGCGTCTATCGGGGATTTCACCCCTAGGAGGAGTCCTGCGAGGAGATGCACTCCTCTTCCCAGGACTAGGACTGCGCCGAACAGGCGAGGCACTGCAAAAAAATGAGAATTTTTTCATAAATATAAGGTGCAAAGCCAGAGAACATAAGAATCCAAGATGTGTAAATTGTACTACCTGCCAGCCGACTTGCTTCTGCTCTTCCGGCGCTCTTCTTCATATCGGCTTCGACTGCCACCCTTCCGGTAATCAGGACTTAAACTGCGGCTCCTACTTCGGTGGCGTGAATCTCTACCCCTCCCACGAGATCTGTCATCATATCGTTCCCGACTCCTACTACGACTTCTCCTTCTACTATCCCGTCCCCTATGCTCATCACGAGACCTGGAACTGGAACAGTTTACAGTCAGCCATACTGGTTTCAGAAATTATGTCTTAATATATATAGTCATAATAACAGATAATACCTCTGCCGGGGGCTGCGACTTCTAGACCGTTCCCGACTCCCTCTAGTCTTTGCTACTGGCTCACTTACTCTTCCTTTAGAGCTGAAATTAGAACAAGTATGACTCATCAAAGCGTTCGTAAATGAAATTAGAGTTGGTTCCTACATTTATCTAACCCACTAAGAGTCCGTATCAAGTTTAAAAGACACTCCAAGTTCAGAGAATAAGCAATTCTTAAGAAGTACTCAAGATATTAGAGGACAAATCAATTTTCTAAAGGGGTAAAGCAGGTAATAATTTTGTCGGACTAGTGTTGACAGATGATACCATGTTCCTACCCATGCCTAGTGTCATTTTTGCATCAAATTTAACCAATCATTGGAAAATCTTATGATCATCTATATTTACATCTAAAATAAGAGGCAATTTACAGCTACGCATAGGGCTGCACAAAAAACCGGTAAACTGACAAAACCGGACCGAACCGAACCGAAAAAAACCGAGCCAAACCGAATATCTAATGGTAATCAATGGTGATGGATTAAAGAAAACCGGTTGATCCCGGTTCGGTTTTGGTCCACCCTTAGAACCGAACAGGTTCGGTTTAAACCGATTAATCTATACCATAGGATAATAGATCTACGGTCGGGGACATTATTACTCTACAGCCGATCAATTAAACCAGCCGATAATATTAACCGTTGGATTAGAAACAAGATACTAACCCTAGTATATAAAACAAACTTTCTAGGGTTTCTTTCATTTTCTCTTTGCGCCTCTCTCTTCTTCCCCTCTCTTCTCTGCTAGTTTCTCTCGTTTTGAGCTTCCTTCTTCTATTTCTTATGTTTTGTTCTTGTCTACACAGTTTTCTCTGCTACTGATGCTAAGAGAAACGCTAGAGACTCTCATGTCCCTATAAGTATCTCTTCAATTTTCAACTCTTTCTGCATCTTAAGTTAGTAAAATCTTAAGATAAGTGAACCCAATTCTATAACGTAAACTGCTTCATATGTGAGTTAATTTCTTGTCTGAACTGTGTCTGATTTCTTGTTACTAACTAGTTTTCAATGAGTGAGTTTTTGGAAAATTGCTCAATCTCTCAACCAAAGATGGTGTCACTGTTGCTAAAAGCATTGAGTTTAAGGACACAATTAAGAACATTGGTGCCAGCCTTGTAAAGCAAGTAGCAAATGCCACCAACGATGTAGCTGGTGATGGTAAGGCCGTATCATTCAAATGCCCACCAACGATTCAAATCTAATGTAGTAGTACTCATGTGGTGTTTCAGGTCTTGAACCCCATTGCTGATGGTTGTGTTTATGCTTTGAGAAAGTAACATATTCCATGGTAGCTGAGCAGGTCCACTATGTCATGATGTGTTTCAAGAAAAAAGAACCTCTAATCAAGAAGTTTGTTTGTTTCACTGTTTTTGTTTGAATGATGCTAATGTCGTTTGTTTCACTGTGGCTGTGTGTTGCAGTGGATCTTTTGGGTTGGACCATTCATTGGAGCTGCCCTTGCAGCATTGTACCATCAAATTGTGATCAGAGCTATTCCATTCAAGACAAAATGATAAGAAGATGATGATTTCATCTGGATTTGAAGCTGCTGCTTTGGGGAGTTCTGTATTTTGTGCATTATTTTGAAGGGTGCCTTTTGTTTTTAAGTAACATTGAATAGTTAGTAACATTGAATCAGTAGTGTTATTGTTATTTGTTCTCTTCTGATTTATGAAAATTTTGTTACATATTCCATTAACCGGTTAAAACCGAAACCGAGCGGTTCAAACCAAATCAAAAAGCTTAATGGTAACACTCGGTTTTCAAAACCGAAAAACCGAGACTATAGGTTTCGGTTATGGCTGGGCCAAAAATCGAACCGTACCATGTGCACCGCCTAGGCTACTTTTATACTGTAATGCGGAACTAGGACTATAAAATCAGACTAGAATCAGATATCAAATTTGTACTTACATTCGTTCAGCATTGGGACCATACTTTGCAAATTGAACCATAATATCCCTTCCATCAACATTCCTTCCTGCAAGTACACACACAAACAACAACAAACCCTAAGAAAACCATTAAAAGTAAACAAAGCTCAAAGCTCCACGGTGAAATACGAAACTAACCATCAAGCTTTTCAACAGCTTTTGAAGCTTCATCTGGATATTTGTACCGAACGAAAGCAAATCCACGCGAATCTCCAGTCCTAATTCACACAACCAATACACAATCAAACAAAAAAACCCAAAAAAAAAGTAAAATAGAAGTTAGGGTTTAAGATTTAACCTTCGATCTCTTGGGATAAAAATATCAACAACTTTTCCGTACTTATCAAATAGAGGGAAAAGATCATCAGCAGTAGTACCTTCATCAAAACACCCAAAAAAAATCAGAAATTTTTTTTAAAAAAAAAAAATCAGAATAAAGCATCGGAATCAGGAGAAAAAAGAAGAGCTTACGGAAGGTGATGTTAAGAACAAGAAGAGAGTAAGTATCTCTGATATCTGGAGGACCAGATCTTCCAAAGTGAGACATGATTGATTATCAGGGTTTTTAGGGTTAGGGTTTGCGGCACAAAATTTTCTTAGCTCTAAAATTCGCAGAAGAAAAAAAAAACAAAGATGATAAGCAGAGAGTTTCGGTTTCGAGTTATATTATCGGAAAGAGGGTTTTATTATATTTATATCTAGACATATGCCCCTTTAAGGATCCTTCTATTATGGAATTACCCTACAAGATATACAATATTTATGAAAGACACCCAAAGTTGTATTGTGTTTTGGATACATCTTAAGAAGTAACTTTTCGGCTTGATGAAGTCGAAAAGTCGAAAAGTCAGAAAGTTTTGAGTGGCCTTATATTAGAAGAAAATGACTATAAAGTAAACAAGAACTTATCCATAAAATTACAAAATATAAATATTTCTCAGTTCTTCTTCATACGCTTGATCCAAAATTTAACAACTTATTCACCATGTATATATCCAAGATAAATGATGTCGTTGAAGCTTCCAATAATAGTTCACGTTACTCCCTCTAAAGGTAAGCTGAGATGATTTTCAACAGGAACATATTCCAGTAGTACAATAGCAATTGAATGATAATATTACTCACAACATGATTTGTCCCCCGCCCCCAGTCAATATCTCTTTTCCGTTAGATATGTCTAAACAACATATATAACTCTTTCACCCTTCGACAATGCTGCTAGCGCGCTACATGTCCTTGTAGACAAGTTACAACCAAGTGATTGAAACCAAACCATTAAAAATGACAACGGTTCGGAAAAAAACACTTGGATATTTTGAAAGAATGACCAAATTCGAAGAACTCAATACAACCTATAAGATATTAAGACGAACTTGAAATATACCATACCATCAATTCGATAAGTCTATTAAGATCATAATTAACTTGATGTCTCATTAGGAAAGCAATTAATCAGAGTAATGTTTCTTTATATTCAATAAACCAACTAAGATCAGAATTAACTTAGTTACATATCATGAAAGAGATTAACCAAAGTAATTGTTCCCTAGATTCGATAAGCCTACTACCGATCAAGACTTGACCTAGATTCTTGTTAGGAAAAAAATTATCAGAAATTATTCTTCCTTTAACAAAAGCGGACTTGACTATATACTTAACAATAGCTTGGTTGTATGGTTTCGTTTATTCATTTTTGATATATGGCATGGGCTCAGACCTGCCCCCTAACATATATGAAGCTATTGGGCCCGCTTATTGAGCAGACCCATCCAAATTATCGCAAATATTTATGCAACATGCCCGTTGAGTCTCACCCTCCACCCCCATTGCAGTCAATAATTATATAAGCAAAAATACAAAACTGAAAAATCCAAAGGATATCGACGACAATAACGATCAATTCATAACATTATAGGGAATACGCAGAACGATGGTGCTATTCTCCCCGAACACCTCCCTACGTTCCTTTTAATTTTAGGTGACACCGTCTAATTAAACCCAAAGTTTGAGAAATGATAAATATTTTAATAAAAATAAAACAACAATCGGTGAAAATAGTGACACCTAGAATAGAGAGGAAAGTAGAAGGTATTTAAGGAGTTAAATATCATTTCCGGTATAGAAAATATACAACCTAAATCTTTAATTGGTGTCGGCATGCACATGTCATGAAACAACAGTTGCCACAAACTCAATAGTACTGTCATGAACTTTATGTGGAAGATCAACCAATGGAGTAGAACTCTTTGGTAGTGCAGATGGTTTTGCTAGGGCTAATGGATCTGGTTCCTCATGGGTACCATTGAACCCGAAATCATATCCGATTTAAAAAGGTTGGTCCGGGTCCAAATAGTTCCAGATTTAGGTTCTAATTTCGTAGATTCGGAATTGGACTTGATTAAAAATATAGATATCCATCGGATCCGGATAGTTATTGGATCTTTAAAAATTAATTATATATTTTGGTAAATTTATTTTATCTTCTTCATGTTACTTGAGTCTAATTAATTTCCATATCTTTAAGTGGGTGACGACATATACATGTCATGAAACAACAGTTGGCACAGACTCAGTACCATCATGAACTTTATGCGGAAGATCAATCAATGGAGTAGCAGTCTTTGGTAGTGTATATGGTTTTGATAAGGGGTATCATTGAACCCGGAACCAGATCCGATTTAAAAAGGTTGATTCGAGTCCAAACAATTCCAGGTTTAGGTCTTAATTTAGTGGATCCGGAATCAGATCCGATTAAAAATTTAGATATCCGTCGGATCCGGATAGTTATTGGGTCTTTGAAAATCAATTATATATTTTGATAAATTTATTTTATCTTCTTCATGTTACTTGAATCTAATAAATTTTCAAATGAAGTTACTGTTTTATCTATATAAATATTCTAATTAAAAATTAAATATAAGAAAAAGAATAATGAAAACAGAAAATAATTCAAGCAAAACTAGGAGAAATCTTAAATTTTTGAAAAAAATTAGCAAAATAATAACATATATTCAGGTACTCGACAAATAATACCCGTTAGGATTCGAAAGATTATCGGTTCCTAACAGTTCTACCCGTCGGGTACCAATATTTTTAAGGGTATATTAATTAAATACCCTTATATTTAGACTCCTTCACAAATACCCTTATCAACAAATAAATATACTCTCCACTTTCTAGAAACCTTATCCATTTAAAATTAGTTACGTTAATACCCTGACTTATTTATTTTTTTCCTTATCTATCACATATAATCGGTAGATAAAGCCTATCTAGATACTACCGATTATACTAGGTTCATTTTACTTAATCTTCTGGAAGAACAACAATTATAATCGGTAGATAATGTAAACCAGTGACTACCGATTAATTAAGATAGTAGAGAAATTCTAAATTTTCAAAATTCGGACTAACTTATTTTTGGGGCTGCTATGACGACCGATAGATAAAGGATTCGCATAAACTACCGATTGTGGTAGTAGAAAATTTTTACATTTTTAAAATTTGGACAAATTTATTTTTGGGGATGCTAGGACAACCGATAGTTAAATAATTCGCCAAATCTACCGATTGTGATAGTAGAAAAATTGAACATTTTCCAAAACCGGAAAAAAATTATTTTTGGGGCTACTAATATAATCGGTAGATAATATATCCTACGAAACTACCGATTATAAGAGTTTGTGGGTAGAAAAATCAGTATGGGGCATATATTGTAATCGGTAGATAAATAGGTTCACTAAACTACCGATTATGTAAGAACAATAAAATCGGAGATTGAAGAAAAAATCAATTTGGGGCTTATTCATTACAGTTAGTAGTAATTGATCTTATCGAAACTTTCGATTGTAACGAATTTCAATTAATTGTCTAATCGGTAGATAATGTAGTACATTATTTACCGATTCTGGGACGTCGACGATACAAAATCATCACCTAGGTCTTCTTCATTTTCTAACATTATAATCTATAATCCATATTAACTAACTAATTAATCAACATTAATACTAATTAATTAAGAGATAGATTAGCCATTATATAAAATAGGTGGATAAGAGATGGGAGAAATTACTTCATAATAATATTATTTTATCTTATATGTAGCCTCACAATAGTTATTATCAACCCAAAAACGCAAGATTTAAAATGTTAAAATGCAAATTCATATTGCAAGCTTTTTCTTGGTCTTGAGTAGTTTTTATGACAAATAAAACTGAAAACAAATCGTTGTGCACACACTATTCGTTCCTTGTTGATCTGTCTATGGATTAGTGGTGATGAAATGAAATCCTCCTTTTCTCTCAAAATTATTCACCTGCTGCTCTACCGTACTGCCCACCTTTCCCATTTGGCTACCTAAAGCCTCTTAACCGACCAAAGTATTTGTGATGTGTCCAGAAACATGTAATCGTTTTATCATGCTTAATTAGTCCCATTCCATAAGTTCTTGGCGAAAATCAAGTTTTCTTTTTCGCCCTCCGTCACCTTCAAAGTAGATAAATAGAGAATCGTAGTTCTATTGATGTTAATGTAAATGATGAGGGAGAATGAGTCAAGTGAGGAGCCTTACGCGCCAAAGAAAAGATGCAAATATGAAATGACAAGAGTTGAGACATTCCTTGGGAGCATCTGCTAATTTATCAAAGCAGGTTGAGATATGAGTTCAAAATCCAAATCTTTGAACAAAGAAAAAATCTGAAGCTCTTTTAACTAAGAAAATCAGTTTCTCACTCACTGAAAAGTTTCCATTTTGCATGAATCATCTATGCTGAACGATAGGAAGCCATCTCAAATGATACCGGGAGATATTGAAAATTAAATTAGCAATTCTTGTTTCGGTGATTTAAATTTTGTGAAATTGAAGCTAACTAACGAAGTTAACTTCCTTCCTCAAAGTTCAACCACACATTGTTATGTAATCAATGGTAAGTGTTACTAATTGGCTTCATTTATTCACTGGCCTGAAGTAAGAAAAAAAACCGACGGTTCTATTGGGCACTAGAGAAAATGTACAGAGACGCATAATCTTGAAGAAAGATAACAAAAAACTATGTTCAAAAATAAAAAAGCAGATAATGAAATATCACCATCATTTTTCTTAAGCAACAATTCAAATGACAATCTAACTAAAGCTAGTAGTTTTAAGTCTGTGATTGCAAGCACAGATACATTCCATCAGACAACAGTTGCCACCGACTCGACAGTGCCAGCCTGAACTTTATGCGGAAGATCACTCAGTGGAGTAGCACTCTTTGGTAGTGCAGATGATTTCACTTTTTCGTAAGCAGAAGCATGAACACCAAGAGCTGCACGGCCAGATGGATCAGGGTTCTTCGACCATTCTGCATCCCACTCCATTGCTTTAGCTGTACTGCATGCCACACTAGGTCCTCCTGGGACGGTTGACCTAGCAGCATTCTGTCCAAAACAAAAAACCTCTTAGTCCAATCCCTAATTCTACTCTAGTAGATCCATAGAGGTGGTAGTCAAAATACCTATCCGCTAAGAAAAGATGACGATTTTGGGTATCCATGTGCATAAACAATGAATGCTTAAGTATAGAGGTTTAAAAGAGGAATATATACAAAATGTAGGAGAAAAGGGAAGTTCACCTTGGGGAAGAACTTCTCAAAGATAGTCCTGTAGTAGTATGCCTCTTTCGTGGGAGGAGTATTTTCAGGATAAACATAGCCTGCTTGAGCCAACATTGCATCGGTAACCTGGAAAAGACACAAACATTTCAAGAATTAAAATATTGCTTGGGTTTATATCAAGATCGATGTTGCCATGACTTTAATCAAAATTGGTGGAAGATGTACATGTGCATTTGCATGATCTTTCAGTCCGTCAATCCAGCTGTATCCTACTCCATCACTGAACTGCTCCTTTTGCCTGTACAATATGTGCTGAAGCGTGTGAAGAGGAAATTGTTTTAGTATCTTGCAAATGCATACAACAAGTTCAGAGAAATGAATTACACTGGGTAGAAGATTTTTGCACTTCACAAACCTTTGGCAGGTATGGCTTCTGATCATCATCAAAAGCGTTACGAAGGACCCACTTCTCGATTCTACCAAGATCTGGTCGTATCTGTAGTTAATTAATTCACATGGTTAATTAAATCTTTGAACGCATCCTTTTTCTTTATTTTCATTTTTAGTCAAATAACAAGAAACGCTATAAGAAGTCAAATCAATGAGGCGTTGAAGCAGAAAATGCAAGTTGAAGAATAGGCAGCAAAGCTTCTAAACACTAAATGCGGAGACGAAATGAAACAGAACATTATCATCTTTCCATAATTATGACAAACTTCTCAAGAGACCGAACTCTGAAATGAGCATATCAGTGTTTACCATTTTCCACTCTGGATCGATGTCCATTGCAATGTTAATGAACTGTTTATCCAAGAAGGGTACACGAGCTTCTAGACCCCAAGCTGATGTTGACTTGTTAGCCCTCAGACAATCATACAGATGCAGAGCTTTAATCTGGGTAACATAAGCAAACATAATCCAGTTATAAGATTTTACATTGTGATATTGGAAGGAAAAAAAAGTTAAACTGATATTGATTTCCTGTGGCTGAAGAAAACTGCAAGGATACCGACTGTGAAATTCAAGAGCAAAAGGAAAACTGTGGTTCATATAGATCTCAAAACAATGGCTAAATGGGAAAAATTGTACGCAATACCTTCCGACATGTTTCTTGATGGAACTCATCTTTGTTTGGAGCCTTGTGGAAATACAAATAACCACCAAGAATTTCATCCGAACCTTCCCCTGAAAGAACCATCTTTACTCCCAAGGACTTGATCTTCCTGGACATTAGAAACATTGGTGTGCTGGCTCTTATAGTGGTCACATCATATGTTTCAACATGGTAAATGACCTCCTCAAGTGCATCTAAGCCTTCCTGTTATAGCAAAAACAAAACTTAAATCACAATCCTGGACTGTGAAGTCCTCAACATGGTATATAGCATTAAACCGGGGCAAGAAATAATTACCTGGACTGTGAAGTTAAACTCATGATGATGGGTACCAAGATAATCTGCAACTTCTCTGCCAGCTTTGAGATCTGGAGAACCCTGAATAAGGAAAATGTATGTTGAAAAGACAATCCACCAAATCTAAGTAGAGGACAACCTATGGATGTTGAAATGTGATGCACTGAAGTAAAGAGTGAGACAATAAAATACCACGCTCATAAGAAACCCTTATAGCATAATGTGTTTTATTGAGATATAATAGATATATTAGAGATGGTAAAATCAAGAAGATACAGATCTTAAGCAGAGGATAATTTTACTGCATGTTTCACCATTTCATCAGTAACTTTATAAGCACAATGATGTATCTATGAAGTTTAAGACTCATTATTCAACCTTTAACCCGATGCAAAACGTATGCAGCTGTGATCCCCACTGTTTAGCAACTTTCGATTCTGCCAAGTAGCGAGAAGCTACAGATGCAACAAGTGATGAATCAAGTCCTCCAGATAAAAGAACACCAAATGGAACATCTGTCATCAGCCTTTTTTTCACAGCCTGCAAGGACGACAGAAGCAGATGGTTAAGTATGCCAGTGATGCACAGAGAAATGAAACAAATTAAACAATACAAGTGAGCATGAGATTTATGCCAAACAGCAGAGGTAACTCTAACAGTATTGAGCTAAAATTCACTGGTCGACCCAACTAAATGTTAGAACTAAGCGATTGAGCATTATGTATACAATTTTTTTCCTGAAGCTTCGACACTTCTAGTTTGAAACAACTTAAAATTTGAACTACAACTAAAGTTCAGAGCATGCCTTCTCAAAGGCCTCTCGTAAAACCAAAGGATCATAAGGAGTGGATGGTGTGCTTTCTGCAAACCAAGGTGGGTTGTACCACCGCCTAAGCTCTCCTGCACAGTAAAAGAAAACTGAGTTATATCCAAAATTCTGGACTGAAAAAGGGTTTCAACTGCACCAACCAATATTTTTAATCTAGTAACATCAAATTTGCACACTTGTCTTGCAAAGGTAAAACCAACTTTTGAAAAGAAAAATTGAGCCTATAAAAATAACAATTTACGGTAATAGCAAGTGTTTTTAACTTCTAATTCAGTTATTCGTGGTTTGGCGAAGTTCCATAATATATAAACAGATAGCTTACCAGTTTTGCTAGAATATATATGCCCAGGAAGGAAGGACGTGAAACGCTCACAGTCATCACTCAGAGCTTTCATTTCTGAAGCGAACCAAATTGATCCTGACAAAGACAGCAGCTTGTAATTAGAGAGAATATCTTGTGTTGTTTGCATATTCCTCTATGAAGTAAGCCATGGACAAAGTATACTTGGTAAGAATGGAGGCAGAAAAGTAAACGTGGGTATGTCTTATTTGAACAAAGATTATCCTGTGAAAATCTTTCAAGGATCCAGAATGCGAGATCTCCACTAACAACCATAAAGAGATAAAGAGTATGCACGGAGTATAGTAATTGTAGGTGATAATATTCAACAAGCAAGAACTCTCGAGAAGCTCTTCTCACAAAATGGAATAGATTAAACTAAAAAATGTTTGCTATGTCATCATGAAAACCTGAATTTTGATATATCATTTCTTAAACAAGTTAAAATAAATAGGTTTCAACCTACTGGCCGATGCAGCCTCAAACAACAATCATAATATCAACCTAGAACATTTTTACAGAGAAAACTACAGAAAGTTCAGAGAAAACATGTTACAAAAGCAACGATTAATGAGGAGAATACAACTCTTGAGTTCCAAATGTACATACCATCTAGACCCCAACCCATGTATAATGGTGTAATCCCAATAGCATCTCTAGCAGCAATGAAACTTTTGTCACGCGTGTCAAGAAGGACAAAAGAGAACATGCCATCCAACATATCCACAAAATTCTCTCCATACTCTTCGTACTGTCACATGCAAAACAATAAATAAATCGTCATCAACTTGAGCAACAAATAGCAAGGAATCCCTCTCCCATTGCAATTTCGCTTCCAGATAACTGAAATTAAGTCCACTAACAATCTAATAGTTCCGCAAAGAGTAAATCAGAACTCCAGTGAATACTTACAAGATGAGCAATGACTTCGCAATCACTTCCGGTTCTGAATTTATGATTCTTCAACTTTGCCCTCAATTCTTCATGGTTATATATCTCCCCATTAACCTAAACGACAGAACTAATGTAAGTATTTCGCAAATTCAAACCAACACTCAAAAATACCACAATAACTCTACAACAGTACCAATTTCAAATGAGTCTCACAACAGTTTTTAATGCAAGTCATTCGCAGAGTCGAATTAATACTCAAAAATACCACACACTAACTTAACAACAATATCAATTTCAAATGAGTCTCACACATTCAAATTGCAGAATAGAGTAATAATGAAAAAGAGAGAGTGAAGTTTCAAATCATAAGTTTTCCCAAGATATAGATAGATAGATATATACGGTGACGATGATAGATTTGTCTTCATTGTAAAGAGGTTGATCACCAGAAGCAGGATCTACAATAGCCAAACGTTGATGAGCAAGATAACAATCTTGATGACAATGTAATCCACTCCAATCTGGACCTCTATGTCTTAACCTAGATACATTTCCCAAAAAAATCACAAATACAAATAAAAACTAATTACAAAATCGTGATAGTCTAAAGATTATCGAAGAAGTTTAATAATGAATGAAATCTCCACTAAGATGAAAAATGAAATTGAGAAGAATGAGATTCAAAAACCAGCCACCTTCTGGAGAGTTCGATGATTCTGGAACGTTTAGCCTGAGAGTTATCAACACAACCGAAGACCGCAAGGATTCCACACATCTTTCTTCCTTGATTTTCTATCTCCTTTTACTCTGACTGCTCTCTGCTGTTTCACTGACTCTGGAGTAAAACTTTGGAGAAGAAGATGAAGACAAATAGAGTCAGGATTGATTCCTAACTTTTCATCACAGCCATCGAATCTTGAGCGCTTTGCTTATTAAATTAGTTCTGTCTCTCCCACTATGTTAGTTAGTGTTAGGGTTTTTTAAATTATGGAGATGGGGGGTTTTAGGAGAGAGAGATTGGCTGACTGATTCTTTTATGACTGGACTGGCTGCCACAATATATAACCACCACCACCAATCACTTGGAACGAGATTCCTGTCGATTCCATTTTTTCACTTTTATGGTAAGGGTATATTTTGTTACATTTATCGGTAGTATTTTTTACCCATTTGTTATTTTTATGATAGAAAAATTGGCTTGGCAAATTATCACTCACCCAAAAACTGTTGGTGGGTAAAGATTTTAAAAGGAAAGTATTTTAAAAATAGATCTATTTTTATTTTTAAAAAAATATTTTTTAGTAAGTACCTTAAAAGAATCAGCTAACTCATCTTGGATGTGGAAGTGTATATTGCAGGAAACTAAGTTAATTCATAATATTCTTGCTGGGAGGTTGGAGATGGTCAGTCAATAAACTTATGGACCGACCAATGGATTCCTAAACTAGATTTTACTCTAGATCAAATATGTTCCGAAAGGAACAACTCGTTAACACTTGTATCAGATTTGATTAATCTGGATACGAATAAGTAGAACCTTACTTTAATCATAAATACTTTTTCTCACATGATTGCTCAATCCATTTTGAATATAAACTTGTTTACAGATGACAGTGATTCCTTAGAACAGGATAAACCTAGATGGAAATTAACTAGGAATAGTATTTTCACTATAAAGTCTTTATATGATACATTGAGTAGGAAACATACTTGTGATGAACAAACACTGAATTTCTAGGATAAATTTTGGAAAACATCTATACTCCCAAAGAGTTAAATTATTCTTATGGAAATATATCAATGATGCATAACCTGTGAGACAGATTCTAAACTATCATATGCCTAAAATAGATAATAACTGTACTTTCTGTGATAATAACATTGAAACACTTCAACACTTGTTTTTTGATTGTTGGTATGCAAAAACAATTTGGACATTGCCTCATTTCACTGGCGGAATAACTGAAAATATTGGTGCTTTTACTTTCAAAAAACATTATGATATGTGGTTTGCTGGGAATGAGAAGATGGCAGAGATTTCTGCAATTAAATGTTGGTTCATATGGAAAGAAAGATGTAACAGAATCTTTCAGGATAAATCCACTTCCTCGATTCAAAACTTTATCTTTATACAAAGATTTATGACTTTTGGTGAAACAATTCTAATCTGATTTTAACCAATTATGTGGCTGCTCAAACTTACAGACCTGTGTCAACAAATGATAATACTTGGAACTTACCTGATGAGAATTGTTATAAATTGAATTTTGATGTTACATGGATATCTCTTACTTTATGTGTTGGTTATGGTCTAATTTTGAGGAATAATGCAAAAGAAGGAACAAGAGCTAAGTCAGGAATATTCAAAGCTTCATCTCCAGAAAAAACAGAAACTTTAGCTCTTTTGCAAGGAACTAAATGGGACAGAGAAGAAGGAATCGAGAACTTTTGCATATAAGTAGATTGTGAGAGGATAATAAGATTCATAGAAAGGAAATCTACAATGCTGGATTAGAAAAATCAAGGCTTGGTTAAGGAAGCAGTGAATATTTTGAAGGATTGTAACAATTTTTTTGTTTTTCAACCAGGAGATCAGGAAATCGAGTAGCAGATATTTTTGCAGCGAATGCTAGGAAATCTTCACTTGTCAATTCTTGGAAATATGAGATGTCAAGCTTCATTAATTCTGCTATTTTGTTAGATAAGTTTTATGCTATTAAAATGAATGAAAGTAGTCTTGCTACTGAAGTTCATTACTCATAGAAGAAAATGTTGGAGGATAATCATATAAGGGGACCTACCCATTTGTGATAGAATATCAACATTCCTTTTCTCTGTTTGTTTCTGTTTTTTTAGTTTTTTTCCTGCTTCTGGTTTGTATTGAATCTGTCTTGGCAGTATATTTCTATCTTAAACGTAAAAAAAAAGGTCTGATTTTACACACTTAATAAAGGACAATACCAATACTTTGAGGGTATACTAATCCACAAATCCCGTTGGTATGACCCTGGTCCCCTGCTAATACTGATATCCCTTTTTATCAATCTTGTGATTTTATGCTCATTTTCTAATGTGACATCTTAATTTAAATTCTATGCGCGACTACCCGATACTATCACAACTTCTATAGAAACTAGTAACTTCCTAGAGTAGAAACTAGAAACTTCCTATAGTAGCCTGGTTAATCTCAACTTTTGATTTTAACTAGCCTTGTCAACTTCTTTATTTTTGTTTTTTGTTTTTTTGCTAAAAAAAAGAATTTTATTAAAGGAGAAACATATCACAAATGTTAGGTGATAAAAGACAGGTGGACTACCTAACCATTCACCGTACACTCTTTGTCTTTTACATTATATCAGCCAAAAAATTAAGATTTCTTCTAAAATGTCCAACTCATCTAATTTATTTACTAGCTGTAGTGAGAGATAAATTCCATAACACGCAAGATAATGAAATTAGCTGATAATTGCTCAATCAAATGAGAATTAACATTTTTGATTGGAGTGCACACAAAATGGATAAAGTGACCAAATAAAATCCCATGGTTGCATTTTCTTACTATACCATGACCATATGAGAGAATGGTCCAACTGGGAGGAGGGGATATGTGGTGTGCTGGATATGAAATGAGAGGCAAATTTGATTTTTATTATTGATAAAAATCAAATTTGCCCTAAAATAGAGCCACAACAAAGAGAGACAAGAAAGAGGACAAAGGGATCTTGACTGACAGTCCTCGTCTGATTTTTAGGGATTGATGTTTAATCTGACGGATGTAATTGCAGCTTTTGAAGATACGTAATTGATACTACTGAGAAATCGAAAGATTCTGTCTGTTGATAGAAATATTGAATATTCTATGACCCACCTACATCAGGGATTCTCGGGTCTTATTACTGTCTGCGTTTCCACCTTACAAAATTGACTCAGTGGTTTTGTGATTCTTCAACTTTGAAGTGCTGTGTAGTTTAGTTGCTTTTGCTGAAGGCGAATGGGTTAGTAGTGCTTCAACTTTTGAGGATTTTATGTAGTTGGATCCACCACAGTGAATTGGAAGGGACTTGTACTCTAAATATTGCTCACATGATATTTAGCCATCCATGTTTTGCCCCGAAGATACTAGATGTCTCCCATTTTTATCCCTATATTTTTTTTAATAACGTATCGTAAAAGTATTGGTTCATGGATGTTCATCCAAAACCCATCACGAGTTCCAAAGAATTCATCATTCCTAAATAGAATATTTAGATTAGTACAACATCAGGGAGAAAGACCGTGGGAGATGAGATGATTGTATGAGTCATGAAACAAAGTTTTTTTTGGAACAAAGACAACCTAGAATCTACCTAATTAATAACAATAACGAAAAAATGTCCCAAGACTTATAGTCGTGAGCCAAACGGCCAAACCTATGATGTTTTGTTATCCAAAGTCCAAACCCGCAGTTGAAAACTCGACGGCTGATAAATCCGAGATTCAAAAATTTATTGATTTGCTCTTAACACAAAACAAAATGTAATATGCTTTAAAAAAATGTAATGTAACTAAAAATCTGCCACCATGAGCAAATATAAAACCTAAAATATGGTTTGGCAACCAAAGGTTACTAACTGGCGTAAAATACGCCCCATAACCTATAATCAACCTTCATGAACCAAGATCGAAACTGTAACTGAAATATTCTAGCTAGGTCACATCACGAAATTCGAGTTACATTGAAATATTGTTGGCTTCCGAGTAAGCTTTTGACAACTTAATAGGTTACGACTCGTATAGAATTTTTCGGGTTATAAACAGATTTCAAGTGAGACGATTAAACATTAATGTAGAACAATACCTAGGTTTTCCTTTTTTTATTGGCAGGAAAAGAAGAAAAACCGCAGACGATCGTCGGGATCGGGGAGGCCGAGCCGGGGTCTTAACTACTTGGATTCTATGGTCTCCTGCCGGGAAGGCGTAGAGGTCTATTGGAAATAGAGGTAAAGGCGAAAGTGGTATGTGCATAATTGTCAATCCATTCGTGAATGTCTAATACACACATGCCACACAGGGTTAACTTCCTAATAGTTCATTATTAAGGAGCTAGCTCTGCCAAAAGGAAAAAAAAAATGTTTTGAAGTCGTCACCTGACTAAGAGGAGTCAAAACCCTTTTTAACTAGTTTGAATTCTTTTGGGAAAACAAATATCTAGTTATGACTTTCATTTTTATGGTCTTCTATCAGAGGATCTGGGTAAGGAGATTCTAGTATGGATGGGAAGGGGTTAGGCACCCATCAACCGCCCAATCATATGATTGGCCTCTACTACATGATTAAAGGGGGGAAATGTTTATAACCCATCTTATCAAAACATACATGTGCATGCTTGTGATATAAAATTAACAACTAAAAAATTAAAAAATTTAATGATTATGTATGTATGTGTGACCTTATTGCGAGATTGGAAGATCGTTTTATACTCGTTTTTGGGTTCGTCCATGTAAAATAATGTAAGGTAAATACATAAAAAAAAAAAGCAAATAAATACTCCAGTATGTATGTCTGACCTTAGTGCGAGATTGGAAGACCATTTTATACTTGTTTTCGGATTCGCCCACATAAAATAGTGTAAGGTAAATACATAAATAAAATAAGCAAATAAATGCTCAAGTATGTATGTGTGACCTTAGTGCGAGATTAGAAGATCATTTTATACTCGTTTTCGGGTTGCCCATATAAAATAATATAAAGTAAATACATCAAAAAAAGATAAACAAATAAATGCTCAAGTATGTATGTGTGACCTTAGTGCAAGATTGGAAGACCATTTTATACTCGTTTTCGGGATCACCCACATAAAATAATGTAAGGTAAATACATAAATAAAATAAATAAATAAATGCTCAAGTATGTATATGTGACCTTAGTGCGAGATTGAAAGGCCATTTTATACTCGTTTTCGGGTTTGCCCACATAAAATAATGTAAGGTAAATAAATAAATAAAATAAGTAAGTCAATGCTTAAATAAGTATGTGTGACCTTAGTACGAGATTAAAAGACTGTTTTATACTCGTTTTCGGGTTCACCCACGTAAAATAAGTAAAGGTCATTTTTAGCATTAGTAGGTAGAGAAGATACGTCAAGATCCAGGTCCAAAAATGAGGTAGGAAACCATTTTGTATCCATATTTTATTTAATCGACATGGTTGATAAAAGGGTTAATATCCAAATTTTAGCTTATAACATCAACATGGAATGATCAATATTTTGCCTATTTTTACTAACACATAATTAATAAACAAAGGAAAAAAGAAAAAATTTAGTTATTATATATGGAATATAATATTTATGTTTAGAGAGCTTCTTGCGATGATTTCACATTTTCGGTAAGTATGCTAAAAGTAGTTAAAGTATTAGCAAATTAATGCTAATCTCTTAAAAACTTAAAGACAATACTTAATTGACAAATCCATCTTTTTTTTTGGTTTTGATGGTATAATTTAGATGATAAAAATTGATTAATGATAACAACTAATATATAAATATTTAATATTTTAATAAAATAGAAATACAAGAATTTTATATAACGAAAAAGGAAGGTACGTATCCTTCTTTTAGTGCTTCCCTCACTTTATCCCTCTTATAATTTTTATTTTTCTCTTATTAACATAAATTTCTCCTTATTTTTTCTTTTCTTAACTTCTTCTCTCTTTCTCTCGTTGTCTTCTCTCCCTCTTTTTTATTAACATAAATTTCTCCTTATTTTTTCTTTTCTTAACTTCTTCTCTCTTTCTCTCGTTGTCTTCTCTCCCTCTTTTTTATGTTGTGCTATTCTTGTGTAGGATATTGGCCTATTTATAGCATTTGAAGGATGAGTATGTGAGGTCATCCAAAAGATGAAATAAATGGAATAGGAGGAAAAGTTGGTAGTGAGAAGAAAAGCTATTTGGAATTTGTCTCCCATTATGTGTAGAAAACTAATTTGTAGGGAAATGGGTAAAAAAGTGAGTTTGTATTTTTATGAATGAAATGAAAGAGATACATAGCGGAAGAAAAGGATGAATGTATTATTATCCACTTTTGGTAATGTTGGGTTGGTGAGAGAGTAAGAAAGTTTTTTATTGTATTGGAATAAGGGTAAGAGTGATAAGGAATGGTATGTATGATGTGGAGATAAACAATATTTCTCACCTTTTATCTTTCCTATGTCTTGCCGACACTACATATTTAGCAGTCATACCTTGCACCCGGTTTTGGAGTGTAAAAAATGATTTTTACGGAGGGTGTGAAATTGGGGTGTCAACACTCTCTTCTTCAGATGTATTTTTTTGTGTATTCTCTATACTCTTCAATCTTGTTCTCGCCATCATTCACCCAAATGTAGATTTCTTCATAGTTTTACATAAAATAGTTTTTTTTTGATGATTTCGCGTGATTTTTTTCTTTGTAAATCCAGGTGACAAAGAAGATTTGATTTCAAAGAAATCAGTGAAATTGGTTTTGGTTTCAGAAGAAAGAAGTTTTGATTTTAGAAGATATCAGATTTGAATTCGGTTTTTAAGTTATTTTTGTGGCCTGATAAATAGTTCACATGTGAATGATGATAAACAGTGAAGTAATTTTTATTAATCAAATTTTTTTGGACCTCCAAATAATTGAGTTTTTCCGATAGACTATAAAATAAATGGTGGATAGGTTTTTAGACTATCCAACAAATTTCCCTAAACTAATATGGTGGCTCGAAATTTGCGTTGTGATCCACAATCCGCCTCATGCGACTCAAAAATTCCTTAATAACCAATCCGCCTCTAGACCTAAATATGTTTGTCTGACCCAAATTGTGTGGCTTAACCCAAAATCTGCTTTTGTAACACAGCGGTGACCCGAAACATATGCTCTACCGTTGGTAGTAAAAACACAGTTTGGTCAGAAAGACCAACACTTTACCGGATGTGAAAAGCGAAATCCCAGATCTTCCTTTCTTCTCAAATTTGCTGAAACCACCGATTCTTCCACCATCAATATTCTGTGCTTGCTCATTTGAGGTCTCTTCCTCTCAATTTTCTTTTGATCCCTAGACGCTAAGTGATAATTTGGTATCTAGGGTTACATTTTCCCCAAACACAAAGATTTCTGTCTGGAATTCCCATAAGACTCCAACCTAACAAGCTGCTGCCACAAAGAAAAACTAATCATCCGATTCAATTCAGCTCCATTAATCATGGGGACGACAAGAACCAATATCTACAAAAATCCTTCATATGCTTACAACAGAGATTTGAGTATCTCTTCAATTATTGGAAATCTCAGAGCTTACAATGTTGCAACTGGAAATCCTCCTCCTCCTTCACCACCACCACCACCACCACCTCCAAACGATAATTTACACTCCATTGATTTGAAGAAGAAGAGCTCTAAACGCCGCCGCCGCTGTCAGAAACAAGATGAGAGGAGTGTTGATGAGGAGAATGATAACGATGGACCTTTGTCTCATCAGGATTACATTCATAAGAGAAGACAGGATATATATAGGGATTCTTCTCATGTTTATCAGGAATTGACTTCAGAAGATGTATTGGGTAATCCCAATTTGACATTTCAACCTTTGGTGCAGTACGGAAGTGATGACGATGAAGAAAGTACTTCTACTGGAGACCGTGATCAAGGACAAGATTTGCCGAATTATGGTTCGTTATTTGATCATTTTATTCTGCATGATGTATGGCTTTGTTTGTGTTTTAATAGCTCTTGAAAATGCTTATGTATGTATCCTAGAAGTATAGCTTGCAAATGTTTTTGTTAGAGAGTTGAAAATGAAAATTTTAGGTTTAAACTTAATAAACTAAATGGCTAAGCATGTCACTGGTTTTATAAAGTACGTGGAGGTTGTATGTGTTGAAATTATCGAATTAGAGCTGTGATGTCCACTGTAGAAGCTTTAAGAATCTGATTCATGCTTGTACAACCTGGAATTGTTTAGACGATTTGAAGTGGATTTACCATCACAAGTTGTGTAGCAGGTTGATGAAATCAGTTGCAAACTAGACACTAGAACTTACTGGCAATGGTGTATAGTAGAAGTATGCTGTAGAAACCATACAGTTTCTCATGGATAACACTTAGACGAATGGACATTACAATCGTGGCAGAAAGGCAATAGATCTTTGTGACCTATAGAAGAGGTATAGGTGCTAGGAGGTACAAGTTGAGGACAAGCCTCTTGTTTTTATTTTGTTAGTGATTAGTTCGTGCTGCATGTGCTTTTGGAAATGAATCATCAATCAGTATATGGATCTATGCTGGGTGCTTTTATTTCTGTTGTTTTCTTGAGTCTACGGAGGCTATTTACATTTGATGTACTGATTGTGGGCACCTTGAATGTGACTCGTGCATATCGTGTGTGGTCATTTGTTTGGTTATGCTTTGAACCTGACTTGTTAGGATCACAGACTCTTTGAACACTACTGCACCTCAGTAAGACACTTTAAAGTAGTATTCACCAAACAAGTTGAATTTGGGGTGAAGGTCTAACTCGATGTACAATCCTGAAGATTTAACTTCTTATATACCTAAGCTTGAAGATCCTACACAATACATGGATACATACTGATTGTGGGCACCTTGAATGTGACTCGTGCACATCGTGTGTTGTCATTTGTTTGGTTATGCTTTGAACCTGACTCGTTAGGATCATAGACTCTTTGAATACTATTGCCCCTCAGTTTTAATAATATACTTTAAAGTAAGAATATTCATCAAACAAGTTGAATTTGGGATGAAGGTCTAACTCGATATACAATTCTGAAGATTTTACTTCTGATATACCTAAGCCTGAAGATCCTACACAATACATGGGTAGATACAAAAAAACCAAATCTGGATTCGTCGAAACTTGTTCTTCGGAGAAGCAAGCAGCCTGTGGTTCCTTTTTCTTCTCATTGTTGTATCGTTTGCCTTTTTTTTTTGACGTGTTGTAGTTCTGGCGCCATTGAAATCCTTACCCTCCTTTCTATCAAATGTATCTATTTGTTCATTATTTTCTGACTGCTCTGTGGTAGCAACATGGTAATGTCAAGGTGTTGTTTTTTACATTTCTATCTGCTAATTATGAGTATTTGGCAATGATACTATTAATCTGTGCATGTGCCAGAACCTGAACATAATTTTTTCTCCAGATTACGCAGATGAGGCTGATCGAATTAAAAAAAGAGTGGAGCAACGATTTCCCGTCGTAGGGGAACCTGCTTGTGTGGTATGTGGAAAGTACGGAGAATATATCTGCGATGAGACTGGGGATGATATCTGCAGTACTGATTGCAAGGCTGATCTACTACTGAAAGCTCAAAGTGCCGAGGGAGCCATTAACTGCCACGATTCTCGGTGCTTGCCTGGTACAAGCATGGTAAAGCTGCCTGAGTTTAAAGAGGATGCTTGGGATTTTGGTCGGAACCGGTGGACTACGAAAAGATCCAACCTATGTACATACGAGTGTTGGAACTGTCAGAAGCCTGGCCATCTTCCTGAAGATTGTCTGATGATAACACGTGCTTTATCTTCCCCTTCGACAAGCAGCCAGGTTCCAGTGGGTGCTCGCAACTGTAGTTCCATATCCAAAGATCTTCTTGCACTTTACAGAAGATGTCACCAAATAGGGAAAAATCTGCATACTGCAAAATGCAGTGTATGTCGAAGCTCATCAAGTTTGGGAATGTGCCTTGATTGTAGTATCAGTCTTTGTGACAGTTCTGGTCATCTGAATGAGCATATCGTTTCACATCCTTCTCATCAGAAAATCTACTCTCACAAGCTCCAGCGCTTGGTTAAATGCTGTAAATCAACATGTGGTGTGACTGACATCAAGGATCTCCTTGTTTGCCACTACTGTCTTGATAAAGCATTTGACAAGTTCTACGACATGTACTCTGCCACATGGAAAAGAGCCGGTCTTTCGATCATATGGAATTCCATTTGCTGTGAGGAACACTTCACTTGGCACAGGATAAATTGCACGAACGCAGATGTGGATGGCAGTGCTCGCATTGTCAAGAAGCATGCACTAGAGAATATATGCTCTCAGCTCAGTGACTTCATTTTCTGATCCAAACACAACTTTTCATCTGACTGGGAACAAATAGCTACACAAGGCTGCATTCTATTTGCTCTTTTAGGCTCAGCATATCCACTACATACCTAATTTATCAGGGCCAGTAAACCAATTCTACTTTGTGAAGGTGTGCGGCCATTTTGGATACAAGAATATTTGCTTTAAATGTGTTGACAGGCATATAGATTTAATGAAACTGGGCATAGCAAATAAAGAATGGATAGGAAATATACGTCCTTTGGTCATGCTATCTTTTAGTTCTCTTTGCAATCCTATATCTAGACTCCAACAGAAGAGCCGTGTGAATGCTTGTACATAAGATTGTTATATTACTCTCAAAATGAATGTTTCTTAATTTATAGACAAAAATGATTCAAACATGTTTTGATGAAAGGAGTTGAATGATATTTCTGTCAAATGCGAAAGATTTCATTGAAAGGAATACTTGAGTTGAGTTTGAGGGTACCAAATCCAAAGGTACAATCAAACAAAAGAAAAAGGCTCCAACTATATCCTACGTACGGGTGCAACAACCCATACCGATATCTAGGGGTGCACAAAGGTCGGTTTGGCTTGGTTATTGGCAGAACCGTGTACTTATACCCTGTACCCTATACTTTCGGTTCGGTTCTGGAACTGTATCCGTCTTCTCGGTTCGGTTCCGGTCCTATACTTTTTTTTTTTTTTGCACAGTGTACCTCATCCATTAGGCCTTCATACGTTAACTGGAAACACATAGGGGTAACCATGTCTACCTGCAAACATATATTTATGAAAAGGTCAGTATCCCATAGCAAAAATCTCAACTGGTTATCCTTTATAACATGACCTAAGTTAACTACGAATGACCATTCATAGCAATTGCTGACAGTTAATGTCAAGATGCTCAAATTCTACCCTACATGGACTATTTTTATATGGTGGGAAATAAATGGTTACCTCTCTATCAAAAAGGATGAGTGTATTTATCTCCGGGATTCCAACCTGGAATAACATGAAAGAAACTTTATCAGTAACATCAAAAAGTCATGTCCTGCGAAGAAGTGGAAAACATAGATTACATCTGATGTGCTGACTGACTCTTCTACTTGCATATGGGTTAGAATTTCTATCCGTGCTGACGCTTTGCCTTTAGCCCTCACATTTGGTATAACCCCGAATGAATACTACAAAACATCAAAGGTCAAGTATGATAAGAAGACAATACAGAAGATCTGATTACTTATTTCTAGTAAGACTGTTAGAACCTAGATAGAAACTCAATATGAGCATCACCTAGATAACAATATATTAACCAATAAACCATGAGGTACCATTATATCATACATAAGATTTTGGATACAAACCTCCAGTTTATGAATAGATTTTGCGATTTGCCAAAAAGCACTTGTATCACCGTCAACCAGGTAGTCCTATCTTGCAAAAAAAAAAA
>JAJJMC010020522.1:152972-188745 GCA_023531435.1 Papaver californicum | reverse complement strand
AACCCAACCGTAATATGAAGAACAAATTAGTTACGGTTGGGTTTGGTTGAAAACCCAAACGTAAATCTGGGCAAAAATGGTGTTCTTCGGTGTTCTTGGTGTTACGGTTGGGTTCGGCATGCAACCCAACCGTAAGTTTCTCTGAACAACAAAAAATCAATCTTTCAAATCGTGATTTCATCAAATTAGTTAGTGTAATTTAGTTTTATCCGGATTGTCATCACTACTACTTTCTACACATTTATTAATATTCTTCATCACGAAATTAGGAGTTTAATCGGCGATAAAATTTTGATTCGATTGAGAAATTTGATTAAAATGGAGAAGGAGAAGATATGGAGGAGATGGAAAATTTTTAATTAAAGGATAAATTTGTCTTTTTTTTATTAGGTAAAGGGTAAAATGGACATTTAACTTTACCCCTAGGACATCCCTTATCGTAAAATTGGGTCACCTCGGCTCAACTAGAAGCCCCTCTATTGATATGGGAGCCCCTATATTAGCCTTCTTCTTAAAATTGAGCATCAATAATGTAATGATGTACTTAATTCTTGGGAAATTAAAGGCTATATTGGTCCTGGGCCTGGCAAGTGTGGGGATACTATGATTGTTTTGGACCAAGTGATCGATAACGTTTGTCGGCAATCCACATTTCTGTCACTATTAAGCAACGGATTTGTTTGTGACTTTATACTATAGTCTCCGCATATACAAAAGAAAAAAATAAATATAATATGACGTTAAATTCGTGAAATTTTATATTTAGAATAATAAAATATATATTTAGATATATATATATACTTTATAGATGTCATTGAATTTATGCCATTGAAATTTTTCGAAACAATTCAAATAACATGTATAATGCATATGCTTTCAACTTTTTTGAAATAATTCAAATAACACATATAAAACACATGCTTTCAACTAGTTTCGTTAATTATAACCAAAATATCTAATTATACAAAACCTGATGCTAATTATAAAAAATGGGTATTTGGTAAAGATTATGGCTTCGAAGATTTCTTTTAGATAAGTTCTATTATCACCCATCTATATTTCTACATGTATTATGTTCTTTTCCATTATCACATATCTAGATTTTAAAATTCGCCAATCCATTTGTATCCATCCGATTTATTTATTCATCCATGGATATCAAATTCGTTGGGTAATGGATTTGACGTGGATACGCTTCTAAAATCCGTCAATTTAATGGATTAAACGCAGGTGATACCAAATCCGCATCCACTCATCTATTACTCACCCTATCTCCTTTTATTTCAAACTATAAAGCCCATGCTTCAAAAAAGAAAAAAGAAAAAAACTATAAAGCCCACGTGATATTGCAAATGTTAATACTAATCAAACCTTTTTTTTCTTTTTTGCTGACTTTCTTCCCTTGTCTGTGTGCCAAGGTGCTCTTGATCACGAACATCTTATTTGGCCATGAAGAGTCCATCGTGGAGGTGAAATAGTTCCATACCTCTTTTGAGATTGGGCAGTGAAGTATTAAGTGGATTACATTTACATTTTCCTCAACTGAGTTACAAAAGCAGCCATTTGTTTCTGCAATTGCACACCCTCTTTTATTCAAGTTGTCCACTGTAGGCACTACTGCATTCTGCACAATTAACCAAGCAAACAGTAGCTGAATAGCATTGTTTTGGCTTGGTGTTGCTGGTCCGATTCACTCACCAGATTACCTGCCTGAGAAAGGATAACATAGTACTAGTTGGAAGTAGACCGTAGTTAAATGGACTTTTATAGTTTTATAGCTTTCCTCCGGCGGCAAAAAGAGTATCTCTACTTTCAGGGGAGGAGCCACATGGAAGGGTGGGTGTGCATTTGCCCACGCAATCCAGCTGACTCCCAAGTCCAATTTGAACTATTTTAGCACATTTTTAGCCATTTTGGTCCATTTGCATCCCATTAAATATGTGTATATTAGTAACTTGTCCATTCATTTCTCAAAACGTGGCTCTGCCCCTGTCTGCTTCCACTCCATTAGACGAATTTGTCTGAGTCTGGATCTCCATGCGGCAGTACATATATTTACAGATACATTTTCAAAATTAGGATAGTTTGAACATGACCCCATGACGATAGATGCATCTTTTTCTTTTTTACTTCCATAAAACTATACCTCTCTAGGGTTGTGACATAAAAGTTTCAATACTCTGTAGCAAGTGTTTGATAATTCATCTCTTATGTGTCTTGTTTCTAACTCATTTTCAGCAATTTTAACGATTCAACTCCTTGCACTCAACATTCATCTCACCAATTTGGACATTCGTCACTTATAAAATGCCGATGGGATACTCAGATACCAACACATAAATCTTTGCCGATATGAACATCACTCCCTGACTAACCGGTAACCTAGGAATCTGTATACACTAACTTCGTATCCATCACTCCCTGACTAACCGGTTACCTAGGCATTTTAGCCTGTGTAGACACGTGAATTTAAAAAAAAAAAAAAATTGCATCGGAATCAAACTTAAGTACAATCTATTTTTTTGTGAAAAGGTCATAACTCTGGTAGGTTTTTGACCAGTAGAGGGTCCGGATCATGTGCAATTTATGATCCAGACCCTTTGTATAACTGCATATTCCACAATCCGAACCATTTACTGGTCACAAACTAACCACCCTTTTACATATCTATGAGCGACCCTTTTGCAGAATAACGGTAACTGTATTTTCCTTTTCATAAATGCGTATCTAGGTGTACCCATTGAAATCTTTAAAGCAGCAGAGGAGGGTACTACACTTACCTTTTCACAATAATTTCTCAGTGGGTCTAAATCTGCAAGTGACATTACATATCAGTAGTTACATCAGTGAAGTCATAAATATATTATTACAGTGTCCAATTTAGGAAATGTGTCTATGAATATGTCCTATGATCACATGCAGATTTAGACCCACTGATAGCTTTGCCGCATTTGAGAATGGCCAGGAAATCGGGTGACAGAATTGATCTGGATTTTTTTCTCTTATGAAAGATATTGTTTTTGGCAAAAAATTGTGAACAGGTAAACAGCATACATATTAGTATTACAGACATGCATATGAAACATAGAAATTCCAATGACCTGACATCGAAATTTAAAGCACCGGAATATGTTACGCTCGGCAACATACATATAAACTTCCAGAGATCTCATTATTATACATAAAAAAACATACATATATTAGTATTACAGACATGCATATGAAACATAATAATTTCAATGAAATAGGCAAGAATTGAAAAGATGAATCCAAAACCAAACTACAGTAATAATACTCTTTCTTTGACTCTAACCTTTAAACCATATTTGGTATGAAGAATCAAAGATGGTTTCGGTTGTACAACATGACCTTCCAGCAATTTAACTTCAAAGTTGCAAACCACTGATGCAACAACAGACTTCATCTGTGTAAATGCCATTTCTTGCCCAATACAATTTCTTGGCCCTCCGTTAAAAGAAAAGAATTTAGTTAATGGTTCGGGACTTAACTTCCCGTTCTCATTGATCCATCTTTCCGGTTTGAACTCGTGACAATCTTCACCCCAAACCCATTTCATCCTTGCCATTGCATAGTATGACATCAAGATTTTTGTTCCTTGCTTCACAACAGTCCCATTTGGAAGCACATCATCATTTACAGCTATTCTTCTATTAATAGGAAGTGGTGGATATAGCCTCATGGATTCACACAAAGCTGCATGTAAATAAACCAAATCTTTCAATTCTTCTGGATTAAACACCTTTATTGATGAATTTTGCTCTTCAATATCACCATTTATATATCTTAGAGCTAAAACTTCCTTAAGCTCTTCCAAGATCTTGCCTTCGACGCGAGGGCTTTTGGATATCAACCAAAATAACCAAGTGAGTGAAGTACCTGTAGTATCTCTTCCTGCAAAAAGAAATGTTAAAGCAGTATCTCTAAGAAATTTATCGTCGAATGACGGTAAAGATTTGGAGATACTAGGATTCTTGTTAGATGTCATAATATATGATGCTAACAAATCATTAGCTTCAACACCTTGATTCAATTCATCTCTCTTGGAAGAAATATATTGATATAGATATTTGTCGATTGTTTTCCCAGCTTCAATTGATTTTTTCTCCTTACCGAGCTTTAACCACCTTAATAACTTCCACCACTGGCTTGGCATTATATTGCGAAAGAACATTGCTTCTGTTCCATCATCGATAGCTTTCGCCAATTCATTCTCTGGAAATTCTATCGAAAGAGTACTACTGTTTCCTCCGAAGACCACTCTAAAGATACTATCATAAGAAAATCTTAACAAAACGTCTTCTAAATCCACAACCTGCTCATGCTTTGCAACATGTGACAGTAATGGCAGCAGTGCATCTTGCACTATCGTAAGCGTCACGCTGGCTATGGTGCTACGAAACGTTTTTGATGTAAACCTCGTGTGCGCCATTTTCCTTTGTGCTTTCCATTGATCAAATTCAACATTGAAAATACCATTTCCAATAAGATCGAAAGTTTCGAAGAAATCCGAACCTTTTTGGTAATTGTAAAATTTAGTTTTCGCCATGTGCTCAATATTCCGAGGATCGCAGGTGTAAAGAATTTTCGAACTTCCGAAAATTGCTCCTCGAACAACAATGGTACCACTCACAAGTTTGGAGAACTTGACAGTCCATTCATGGACTTCGTGAATGTTGTAGAGGAGTGACGGTAGTATATCGAGTAAGGGCAAACGAATCCTAATTAGCTTCTTTTGTTTTTTGATAATGAACTGACATACTAGATAAAGAATGCTCAGAAATAGCACAAGACGAAGTTGAGCCCATCCTAGATCAATACTATGAGAGACAAAAACTGGAAAAAATTGCTCCATGTTTGCAGATATAAAAATATTCTTGAGGTACTATTTTTTTTGGTGGTAGCTTCTTGGTGTATATAGAGGATTTTGAAGGCCAGAAAGTTAAGGCCTGCATGCAAATATCTTTAATGTGTTAGGTTGTCTAGTTGAGTCACCTTATCAAGTTTAATTCGTCTTTCGACCAGTCGTTCTCAAAGAACAGCGTCTGACAATGGGCACGGGGTAAAGTAAAGAGTCAGTAAAGAAAAACAGTACTATTACAAATGCAATAGCGTCATAAAGTGCCGGCTGTTTGTCTTAATGTAGAACCGAATTTTTAAACGATCAAAAAAATGTAGAACCGAATTTCTTATTCACTTCCTAATTAGAAGCATGCATGCAGTTATCCATCGTTTTGGCTGAAAATCTTGCCTTGGTCATTGCAGGAGGTTGGAAGGATGAAAATGATGGAAAATATGTGACTTGATCACTTTTTTATTCGCCACTTTGAATGTGGTAAAATCTTGTTCATGAAATTTTCATTATTGCCCCGGGTCCTGCGGGTTCCATGTCCCTAGAATAGCTCCAGTTTTGGAACACATTAGGTGACTTAGGTCCAACCAGCACCCGAGGTGATGGAGCCAGAAGTTTTAATTGGGTGGAGCTCTAGTATGACGTATCGGAAAATTTTGCCTTCCGTGTCGCAATGTGCCGGTTAGAATTTTACATGCACCACTCAGACACGAGTAACCGGATTGTCACTTGTTTGCTTAAAGCATAGTTCCATTGCATACCGTTCCAACTTATCCCTTGTTCTGCTAACGTATATGATCATACCGACCAATGATGATGCATTTGGCATGCATCACAGACTTGTAAGCATTGTTCAGGCCTTGGTCATACCTTGGACTAGCACATAGGCCATTGAAGACCTATTTTCCGAGCTACTCCGCTTCGACCATGCGTTGGGTTGCTCTTATCAAGGGTGCAACAATTAGACACATGTTATTCGCATTGTGCATTATTTATGTGATGCAAGTGGCTCATGCAAGCTCCGTTAACTTGGAATCTGATTAGCTTCCTTTCTTTTGGTCGTGCCTAATCTGTAATTAGTGCATGCCAACATCATACAGCTTGATAGGAAATATGAATATCCGGCATCGAACTGCAACTACCTCATCAAACACGGTAACAATCATATATATCTTACCTCGCACTGTTGAGCCAGATAATATGAGTTACAGAAATAATGCAATCATCTTCCAATTAGATGATATGAGCAACAAAGTGTTGGACCATGATGCGGTGTATTGCGGTTATCTATGTACCCTACGTGTACCATGAAGGGATCAAGCATATACCATAGTTTATCTGAAGGGTCATCTCGAATAGAACAAGCAACTCAAGCCTATTAAGGAAAATCCAACTTCGATGCAAGTCAATTATTTCGTAAGGATATGTTTCGGTATATAAAATCCGCATCACCAACAATTACCATCTTGTGTCATAAGGTCAAGACCAAGCAACGCCTAATCCTTATCGCAAATAATGCATAAGATTGTGCATCTGATGCCACTTAGTTTGCAAATGCATTCTCATGTTCGGGACATGTAAATTGCTGCAACATTCGTCTTTCCTTCGAAATACATAAGAATGATGCATTCTCGGTAAGCAACATTGTAATATAGTGCTTTCGCATCATATGCTTCCTCGATATGCAACATAGACAAGATAATATGCATCTTGGTCTATATGCATTTTCAACCAACACCTCCTTCCTATATATGTCTTATCGACATTTCTTTATAAGAGATTCGGGAGTTTAAGTGTCATATATGTACCGACTCCAACCTACTTTCGCGATAACAATGTATTTCTTGTTCTCGGCCAATGTCCCACTTACAAAATGCACATTTTGATCATTTTTGCAAATAAGTTGTTAATTAAAAAAAATGCGTGGTTTCCAGGACTCACCAATCTCATATATGACTCTGCCCATGCAAGCAAGTGGCGTGACGTGTATCGCAATTTTTAGTTCTATACATTTCTTAAAAATCTTGTTTGCTTGGAATTATCCTAGAGAATGTTGTTCCAGACAGAGCATACCATAATAATTACATGTAACACCCAACCAAATATATATGCTATCAATTATATTTCATCAATGCTGAATTGGACACTACGTACATTACCAAAAATCGCATCACATGCAACGAAAAACAATCAAATTATATTGTTGGGCTCATCTTAGAAATAAAATTACAATTTGAATTGCAGCTCACTCTCCCAACCATAAAATCATAAATTTGTATAATTGTACCGTTTTATACTTTAAAGCGGAGAGTACAGTACATTGACTATATTTTCATTTACATTTTCTCAGAGATGTTGTTGAAAGTTGACGATAGGTCTAGAAATTTATGGTTTACATAGATGTTGTTGGTGATGATAATGTTGTTGTTGTTGATGATGATGGTGACCAACTAGAAATGCTGTTAATTTCTGATAGTTCTCCAACCAAGATGCTTACCACTCATCTTAACTAATCATAATTTGATCAGAGAGACAGTGACTAGCTGTGGACTTACTACACTGCTCATCTTAACTTCGTACTTTCTTACTTGTAGATCTCGGAAATTTAGTATTACTCCTTCTGTCTACTTTATATAGGTGGAGTTCTTATTTTTAATTGTGTATCTAGATAGGTAGATTTATGATATCAAAGAAAATCTTAACAAATTTGCTTCTATTAATATTGCACAGAATCACCATAATTAATTTGATGTTTCTAGCATTGAAAATATAATAAGGGTAAAACAAGAAATGATTTTTTTTTTATAAATCCTATATATTTTCTTAATCCATGAGAAACTTGTTTTACTGCTTTATAAAATAGACGAAGGGAATATGTAGTTATCACCATGGATACTTTTTCCTATCTTTTGATGCGCAATGCAAAATACAGATCTCAGATTTCAGTGCCTAAAATTTTTGTTAACTTTTACAATATAAAAAGAGACCAAACAGATTCCTAGAAGTTGCACAAGCATCTGGTTTATCTTGCACAAGTTTCCTGCAATTGAACGACATATTGTCCTTAAAAACGGTTCACAATCCGGAATTGTGAAGTTCAGTTGATCAGGTGGTTCTATAAGTAGCGGTGGCGGAGGCAGAAAAGGATGGGTTTGTTTCTAACAGTCAAAGATAGTCAACTAAAGCTCACTATGTTTGACAAAAGTCAATTGGCAAGTTTTCTCATGGTCAGTTCAGTTCTAGCTGTTACTGACTTGTGGAGTTGCAGCTGTTGTGGACTTGTTTAGTTATATCAACTGCATGCCAAAGATCCAGAGATATCTATTTCTATTATTATACATAAAAGAAAACATACATAATGGCATTACAGACATGCAGATACATGAATCCAGTTTAATTATGACATTCTAGGTGATGAGTCTGATGACCATCTTCCATAAATTACAGCAGAAACGCCCTTTCTTTGATTCCAACCTTTAAAATTTGCACATCAATGATGCAACAACAGACTTCATCTGTGTAAAAGCAAAGAATTTAGTTAATGGTTGACAGCTTCCCGTTCTCATCAATCCATCTTTCTAGTTTAAACTCCTGACAATCTTCACCCCAAACCCATTTCATCCTTGCCATTGCATACATTGATATTAAGATTCTTGTTAACAGTCCCATTTGGGAGCACATCTAGTCATCTATTAATAGGAAGTGGATATAGCCTCAGGGTTTCACACAAAGCTGCATGCAAATAAACCAAATCTTTCAGTTCTTCTGAATTGAACACAGTTAGCAATGACTATAAAAAAAAGATCATAAGCTCATCACATTGCACACTCGCTATGGTATTTAGGTAAGTAGAACCAGCTTCAAACTTACCCTAATACAGGCTTGGTACACCGTGATTAAGTTGGGAACTTAACGATTTTCTTACAACCGATCTGTATACACCAACTTTGAATCCATCACTCTAGGGACTTCTTCCTGACTAACCGGTTTCCCAGGCATCATAGGCTGAGTAGACCCCTGAGTTTCACATTTTGTTTGCATAAGTATCTGGTTTAGCTTGTGTAATGTGACAAACTATTAAAAAGTTGGGACACAGATAGTGTGAAAAAACTTACTATGCTACGGAACTCCGTGAATTTGGCACCTTCGGCAGGATTTTTAGGTCTGTGGAAAAGTAGATGTGCTATTGAGCGATCTATGGGGTTTGTGTCTGTTTCGATATCCATAAACACTAAGCTCCTGTGAAACACAAAGAATCAATGGCGTGAATAATCATTTCAGAAAACGAGACAATAAGATATACTGCCTCAAATGAAGAAGAGATTAAATGTCTAGTAAACACTATGAAAATGATCTTTCCAAAAAATAAAAAAGGAAATGGAAGTCAGGAATTCCATTCAAGTCAGAAGAAGTTCACAGAAATCAATTATATAAGATGGCGAAAGAAAAAATAGAGTCTCGTCATACTTATTTGTGTCTCCAGTTGTCTGCACATCACTTCTATCACTATCATCCAAGAAACTTATGTTTGAGTTTTCAAAATGGTTTCTCTGCTCTGCACTTCTTGCTAAGCGGTATAAACTGTCTCTTATGTTTAGCTTTGTTCTGATATCCAACTGAAATTAGAAAAAGTCAATTCAATTAGGCTGCATAGATTGACGATGGTTATTTCCAGCATCATAAATGTACAGCTCCCTAAAGTAAAAACTGTGCAACTCTAAAGATGAAGGTGATGAACAGAATAATCATGGAAAACATAATACCCGCTCCATGACATAATTTAGCTGCCGCAAACTAGTGACTTCAAGAGAGCTTTCATCTGTTGACATGGAGTTCGTGCTAGAGCCTTCAAGTACACATGAAGAATCTGGATCACTGCAGTTCCCAATTACATCTTGAATGCTCTGCAGCTGCTTCTGGACTGCAAGATGAGTATCAGAAGTGGGTAGTGTTTGCTGATGTGAGCGACTCTTTTCTTCCAGCATCATAGATGAAGCATTTACGGAAGGATTGGATGGCCTTTCTACATGCTGCAAAAGATTCAATGTGTCACAAGCTTTGAAAAAAAATAGAGCGCAACCAGCCTCCACATGTCAAAATTGTTGTTTAGATAAAAAAAACTGGAAATAAAAGCTGCAAACAATTATTTCTTTAAAAATCAAGCAGTTAGATCATATGTTCCGCTCTGGCGGACTGCTGGAGGAAAAGAAAAAACTTAATTGGATAGAGCACAAAGGAGGAAATGTTACATTTGAAAATTGTTCTGTTGTACAAGAATTTTGAAAAGAACCACTACTTAAATGCCCCGAAGAACTGTACACTTTTTTCCCTTTGATTTGGTTGTGGTTCTTTAACTGTTTTTCTTGAAAATTGACCTGTTTCGACATAAATTAACAAGTATGACAACCGAAGGATTTTGGAACCAGAATTAATAGGGCCACAATCAAATGTTGGTATAAAATACAAGAAATGAGAAAATAACCTGTTCCATTGGCATAGAGGATTCAACATTTGCATCCGCCATATTACCATGCGAGGAGCCCAGATTAGCATAATCACTATCACCCATGGCATAATCATTGGGAGCAGTGATATTATCAGTTTCAATGACCACTTGAGTAGCGGTAACAGGCATGAATTTGAATTCCGCTTCCTCGGGTTTCACTTTGCTCAAATCTGAACAGGGAGATTTGAACCCTGACTTGAGAGCATCTTCAGAGCCATCAATTGCCTCCGAGGAAGATGGAAACCACGAGAAATCATCAGCAGCAGCAGTTATGTCCCCTTGACCAAACGTCAAATCACAGGTTCTGCGGTACAAATACTTAAAAATATCATTACCAAGGATTGTAAACCAAGACAATTGCATCAACACAGGAAGCTTAAATGTTTAAATCATGTGACGCCACAAGCACAATTTCTGAAAAGTATTAATCAATTACCTTAACATGTTGTCGACATCCTCAAAATTGCCAATATCAGGCCATCCATAATAAGAAAGAAACCCATTGTCCTTCTCCTCACTGTCATTACCGAAAAGTTCCATGTCACTGTTTGCTGCTGAAATATCAAGTGAGAACTGAGACAGACTTCCATTAACTGAAGTAGCAGCACCATTGTTTCCCAGCATAGCACCATGTCCACTAAACTCATTACTCATTAAGTCCATATTATTACCATTAAAACAGTTCCCAGTCGCATTCCCATCACTTAAACTTGCCATTTCTTTTGTAGAATCAGTAGTATGACAGGTATCACTAAGCATACAAGACCACGATTGATTTTCCAGCATCTGACTTGTTACTTCATTTACAGTTTCACAGCTCATATCCTTCTTACCAATATCACCATCTGAACAATTTCTAACAGAATACAACCGCTTCTTACAAGAATCGTTTCGAGGAGTAGCATGATTATTGATGTGTTGATTACCATCAGGATGAGGCACTATATGATCACCACTCTCTTTAAACTCATCCCACACAAAACCATCAAGCTGCAAATCACCATGACAACATACCCTAAATACTAGACACTAAAATTAAGAAATCAAAATACAATTTTCTTGAATCAACTTATCCTAAAACTCATCAGATCTAATTGTAAAGCAAGAAAATGAACTGAAATGAAAATGAAATTCACAAAAATTTACCTGATATTCAGACCAATCTGTCATTTAATTACTTACTTATCCTTGCTCAAACCGATCTATTTGCATCTTCAATCAAACTTAAATCTCTTGATTCACAACAAAAACACCAAAATCAAACCCTCTAATTTCTATCCAACACAGCTCAAAAATGAAAAATTAACACTAAATTTCTGAATAAACAATCAAAAATTCAAAGCCAAAAACCAAAAATCAGAACTATAATTATTCTTTCTGATTAAATGAACAATCGCCGTATTTTGGACTAAGAGAGAGTTGAGTTGAGTTCTACTCTTTTTTTTTTTCTTCTTACTTTCCAGATTCTTTTTCAGCAACTACAATTTCTAAGTTTTTTGTTTTACTTTATTTTTATTGATATTTGTGAGAAAATTAGGCAAGACAACGTGAAAGTAAGATCAAAACTAGAGAGGAAAATAAAAGAGAAATCAGAAAACTGGTGGACGAGAAACGACGGATCAGTTCCTATCCTCCCATTGGTTTTAGTTTTTTTTAATACCACTATTCTCTTGACATCTGTTTATATGGACCCTTTTCTTAATTGTTTTTCTGTGGCTGAGAGTGTTGTGTTTTCTTGATTTTTTTATTTTATTAGTTTAACACCCCACGCTTATTTATTCTCTGCAACTTCCACCATTGTCCCAGTCAAAACTAGGACCGTCAACGAGTACCTAAATACCCGAATCGGAACTGAAAGTCTGGTTACGGGTCTTAATATTGATAAAATTCCGGGTCTAATTGGGTCTACCAACTAGGTATCCACAAGTATCGAAATATTTTTGGATTCAAAGGAAAATTAAAAAAATGCCCCTATTGGGAAAACCGACATAATAAACTATCCTTAAAATTTGAAATTTTTAAAAGTACCCTTATAGTTAATTTTCCATCATGATCTAAACAACTCACGATTTAAGCCTGTATCATGATCCGATAATCTTCCACTGTGACTCTAAATCTGCTTTATGGATCCAAATATGCCCTTGCCCTAAATATGCTATTGTACTTTGATTCTATCGTTGTGACATAAAATTTATCATATGATAAAAAATGTGCTTTAAATAGAAGGGAGATATAGGGGCTCCAATATCAATAGAGGGGCTCCTCTATGAGGCGAGGTGATCTAATTTTTCGTTAAGAGATGTCCTAGGGGTAAAGTTAAATGTCCATTTTACCCTTTATCCAATAAAAATAAGACAAATTTGTCCTTTAATTAAAATCTTTCAATCTCCTCCATATCTTCTCCTTCTCCATTTCAATCAAATTTCTCCATCGAATCAAAATTTTATCGCCGATTAAACTCCCAATTTCGTGATGAAGAATACTAATAAATGTGTAGAAAGTAGTAGTGATGACAATCCGGATAAAACTAAATTACACTAACTAATTTGATGATATCACGATTTGAAAGATTGATTTTTTGTTGTTCAGAGAAACTTACGGTTGGGTTTCATGTCGAACCCAATCGTAACACCAAGAACACCGAAGAACACCATTTTTGCCCAGATTTACGGTTGGGTTTTCAACCAAACCCAACCGTAACTAATTTGTTAACTAATTTGTTCTTCATATTACGGTTGGGTTATTAAACAAACCCAACCGTAACTTCAAATGTAGGAGATGAAGATTCAATTAAAATTTACGGTTAGGTTTTCAACCAAACCCAACATTAACTAATCTTTAAACCCCAATTGTAAAATTAGATAAATATAATTTGAGATTTTTTCATTTCTATATTGTAGAGAATTGAAAGACGGAGCTAACCAAAAAAATAAGGTCAATCGGACATCGTATGAAGGAGTTATGATCAAAATGGTGACATTTTTATTTGTATCCAGGAAGAATTACGGTTGGGTTGGGCCAATAAACCCAACCGTAACTCTGAGCATTTTGGGCCTCCAAGAGGCCAGAGTTACTAATGGGTTTATTGGCCCAACCCAACCGTAATTCTTCTTGGATACAAATAAAAATGTCACCGTTTTGATCATAGCTCCTTCATACGATGTCCGATTGACCTCATTTTTTTTGGGTTAGCTCCGTCTTTCAATTCTCTACAAGATAGAAATGAAAAAAATCTCAAAATATATTTATCTAATTTTACAATTGGGGTTTAAAGATTAGTTACGGTTGGGTTTCAAGGCAAAACCCACCCTTAACTATATGATGAAACATGCACTAAAGCTTACAGAATTAGTTACGGTTGGGTTATAAGCCAAAACCCAACCGTAAATTCTAGTGTGAACTCAAAATTGGATTGTCTAATTTTTGTGTTTTTCGGTTTTTCTTTGTTTGAATGACCCAATGTACCTTTAATCTAGTTAAAATGATTGAATAATTTCAAAATTTTGATTTTAACACTCAAATTTGACCTCAAAAACCAATGCTCAAAAGGATGAGTTACGGTTGGGTTTTAAAGCAAAACCCAACCGTAACTCTGTGTTGAAATGGTGTTCTTCATTTTCTTCCAGTTGCGGTTGGGTTTTCAACAAGACCCAACCGTAAGTCTGGATGTTCTTGGTGTTACGGTTGGGTTCGACATGAAACCCAACCGTAACTTTCTCTGAATCACAAAAAATCAAACTTTCAAATCGTGATTTCATCTAATTTGAGCCATAAAAAGATCAAGAGTTTAATCTAGAGGTATCTAAATGCTACTATGGTTGATTGAATCAAAATCTAGGGTTTAAAAAAAAACGACAAAATTTTCTTAAATTTCGTCTAGTTTTTCTTCCCACAAAACACAAATTCAAAAAAACAAAATTGAATTCAATTCGAGTAAGTCAAAGATTATGTTTAATTAATCATGATTAGCTTAATTTAATCTTAACTAATTAATGTAATTAAGATTACTAATCAGGAGTGATTTGGGTATTGTGAAAATATTATGGATAAGGGGTTTTTGAGTTTTACTTCATAGTGTCTCTATTTCGTCTTATTATTGGAGCCCCTATATCAGCCTTCTTTAAATATTACTTTGAGTCTTAGGCTATATCATTATGACATAAAATTCATGTTTAAAAAAAAAAAAAACATAAAAAACACAAAATTCATCGTATGACCAAAAATGTGCCCAAATTTATGTCTGTGGAAATTTCTCTTTATGTCCAAGGAAATAAAACTTCAATCCTCATAGAATAGCCACTTTATCGGTTTGGATTGAATTGGTTTTAGGTTATGGAAAAATGAAATAAACCAAACAAACACATGAGAAAGCGACAGAGCATGGACCTAAACCACCTTCCGAGTCCGATTTTGTGCATACTCTTTAATAAATGTGCATGTTACATTTTAATCTCCACCATTAATTTAATTTATAAAATTACTAGTAAGAGTATATGTGCGATGCAGATATTTGTATTTGGATTTCTTTAACAACACAAAATTTAATAAAAATGAATTTTTTTTATTTAAAAATAAAATTTTGATGTTGTTATTTGTACTTATAAAATAAATAATTCAAAGAGCTTTACAAATATATAAATTTTATAAAAATCCCTTATATTTTAAGAAATATAAATGTTTAAAGTTTTTAATTTAATTTTAAAGCAATGATACTTTTGTAAATATATAAAGATAGTTCAATATACAATTTTACCCTTAAATATATATAGTGATATTAATTATGTTAGAGGTTTTTTTTATAATATCAGAGTTAGACCAACTAAAAATAGATCTTTTATATTACTTGTAAGATATAACGAGGATTTTAAACATGAAAGATAACAAAACCATCAGTTAAGTAATCAATCATTCAAATGAAAATATTAAATATACATTTTTTAGTAAAATGCACTCATAATTAAACTCCTAAAATCCCACCTTTACAGCGAACCTAAAACCTTGTCCCTATTTTTAAGGAAAAAGTGTACCTTAAACTATTAAATTGGCTGGCCAGAATGCACTTCCTCCTTCAGATGTCGGCTAAAACTGCATAGCCATCGACAACATAGAAGTTGCCTAAATGCATTTACTTTTATGTTTGCTTCCGGAAATCATTATGAAATTTGGTTTCAAATTATTTTTTGACTTGAGTTAATTAAAACAAAAATTATTTCTTACGTGCTATATAAGCACCATCTAAGAATTTTAAAAATCATAACTAGTATCGAGGGTGGAGAGCTTTGTAATAAGTTTGATGTCCAACAAATGTGACCAACATCGAAAAGTTAAGAATAGTTTTGGATAAGGGCTAACTTTTTAAATATATGTTGGTGCAACCAACCCAAATGTAAAGTATTAAATGATGTACATGGATTGTTGGATTCAAAGAATGACAACATGTGCTTCCAAGGCCTAACTCAACTTGAGTTATGAATCTTATGATTCATTCATGAGACTAATACTGCTTTGCCAACCCATTCAGCTCTGCAGCTTTAACGATGATACCTAACTAATTGTCCGACCTTTCGACTCTAATGATGGGAAAAAGAGCTTTGCAGCAACCACCACCATCATTAACTTCCGGCAAATCAAAGGCTAGAGAACGGTGCTTCAGCTTATATGTATTGACTAGAGTGTTTTTACACTCCTTTTACACTTCTCCTTTATTACCTTGTCCTTATGTCAGTTGTGTATTGGTTAGTTTAGATCTTATATGTTGTCTGTTTATTTCAGGTTCTTATATAGCCAGAACACGTAAGTGTGTGCTGTGTGTGAGAGAAAGATAATTTTTCTTTGAGAAAATGGGCCATATGCCAAATTTTTTTTAGTAAAAACAGATCGTAGTGGACGGGTAAAATATTAGTCTGGGTTAAATAGACGACGTCCACATCATTCTAAAGCAGAAACTTATATTCTTTTTTTTTTTCATACAACACCTTGAAACCATCGATCATTTCCATCATCTACCACCATCACCATCAACCACAAACTTGACCTCAATCGGTACCACACCATCGACAGTAAAAAAATCTTTTCAAAGCCCTAATTTCATTAAGATTTCTCAAATACATAAAAATTAGGTTTTTTTCTTCCATCAATTACAGAGGATGAGCACTGAAGAACATGCATTGAATCTTGATAATCCTAAAACCCGTAAGTTTACTAACCCTAATTATCTTTTTGTTGTATCTGTGTACATCATAATTTACAAAATTAATCAAATTAAAACTGTAAGTACATGAAACTATTTATATTTTGCTTTGTTTTGGTAAAATTTTCATTTTCATTTTCATTTGATTAGTTTCGTTTTAATTAAAATTAAGGTTGGCAACACTAATTTATTCTTTTAATTAAACCCTAATTCTCATTTTGATATACCTGTAAACATAATAGTTTATGGTTTGTTGAATTTGTTTACATCTTCGTTTATGATCTGATGCAATTGTATACATATATGCATCCTTGTTTAAATTTGTTTCCATCTTACAGTCTGATGTACTTGGTTTCATCATGTGTTACCATTGGATGAAACTAGGTACATCATGTGTTACCACTGGATGAACCTGGTTTCATCATATGTTGCCTTGGAAGATTTAACGTTAAACTATTTATACGACTTTCATCATCTCGCAAAGATATAATTTCCTTCGCTTATAAAAGGTCAATAGCCTAAAAACTATTCATAACAATTAACATGAAGCATTTTAGAAGTGAAACTATTAAAAATTTAGTAGCATAAATAGAGAGTATAAATTATGTCTAAGAAATTAAATATTAATACGCATCAAAAATAACTTCCTCTACCCTAAGAAAATAATTTAACTACTTCTGGAGAAAAAGAATATAAGAAAAAAAATTAACAATTGTATTCATTAATTTAACAAATGCTTAAAAGAGTTTTTTCTGAGTCAACGACTTATTTCAGACGCAGTTGAAAAAGATTTATTTGTGCTATTAAATATTTAATAGCACAGATAGAGAGTATAAATTATGTCCAAAAAAATAAATATTAAAAGTACGCATCAAAAATAGCTTCCTCTACCCTAAGAAAATAATTAAGCTACTTATGGAGAAAAATAATAGAAAAAAATAAAATAAAATAAAAAAACAATTATATTCATTTATTTAAAAATGTTTACAACAGTTTTTATGAGTTAACGACTATTCAGGCGCATTTGAAAAAGCACGGACACTTGTGTAGTTAAAACCAAAACTGTCGCAAGAACAGGTGAGAAAAACCGTCGCTGAAAAGCTGAATATGCCACGGTTTTAGCGACAATTTTTCTCAGCATTTTGTTGTTCTTCTTCTTTCTCGGATGAGTTGCAGGAATTGGTTCTGATTTTTTCTGCCCTCGAATCTGGCAGCAACCAGCCTCCCCATCTTCGACCCCAACTTCTCTATTTATACTACAAAGACAATCCCACTTCAAATCTCGTATAAATCTTCTCCTTCATGGCCTTAGGTTTACACTACTCAAGGACAAACTGCGCGTGTTTGGCTGCTCTCAGTTTACCAATTCTGCTCAGCTTGCGGGGGTATTGACTAGAGTGTATTTACACTCCTTTTACACTTCTCCTTTATTACCTTGTCCTCGTTTCAGTTGTTTATCGGTTAGTTTAGATATTATTTATTGTCGGTTTATTTCAGGTTCCTATGTAACCTGAACATATAAGTGTGTTGTGTGAGTCTTTTCCGAGGCTGTAAGTCTTGATTAAGTAAGTTAAGTTAGTTGAACAACAAGACTCTGTGGCCCAATGGATAAGGCGCTGGTCTACGAAACCAGAGATTCTGGGTTCGATCCCCAGCAGAGTCGTGTCGCTTTATATCGCATTTTTTTTCTGGGATCCCATTTCAACGTCTCTTATTCAGGACTGAGATCGCATTTGGAGGTCCTTGTTGTGCCGACTGTTCATTCCGGCATCATTTCACATATACTCAAAAGTCTACGAGGAAAACCATCATGTAAAAGCAAAACAAGGACGTGTGGGGGAGGAGGTAGGCAGTAGTATGTCATAATCGGTGCAGACTTTTCTTGTCTATTTCCCTTCAATTATTATTTGTTGGGTATCTCGTCAGCGAGCTCCATCATGTTCCTAACTCCTATGCTATGCGGATAAATCAAAGTCCAAATCTTTAATAATAAAATCAATTTCTCATTTAGTGCTCTGCCTTAATCAAAACCCTTTCCCTTTCTCTCTATATAGCTTTCAGTTTCATTTTCAGACTGACTAATTCCATCTCATTCAGAGAAAGAGAAAGATAGACATTTGAGATAATGACTAGTCTTATTGTCCCTGATTCCATCCCATCTGTTGCTGAAGATTGTGAGCAACTCCACAAAGCTTTCTCTGGTAATCATCCACTCAAATCTTTCCATTTCATACACAATTGGGTCATTTCTGTTTAAGGAAAAATTATGTGTAGACTGTATCAAAGAGACCCATAGATCATTTTTATGGAGTCTGCTGACCTTAAAATAATTGGTCCAAATTAGCATTGTTAAGGTACCCATTGACACACAGGGGAGAAGATCAGATCGATCTATGCTTTATCTTTGTCAGGATCTAGTTTGATGTTAAATGCCTAAACACATCAGATGCCTGTACTGTGTGCTTAGATCAGATTGTGAACTGATCTTCATTTTGTATATTGATATTTGTTGATTAGAATTCTGAATGATTTTACTTTGATTGAATTTCTTTAGTTGGCTTTTCTTTTTTTGGTTTTGGAATTTGTGTATGTGTTGTTAAGAATTAGGATTATGTAAAGTACCTCAGTTGTACACTACCAACAACAATTGTTGGTAAGGAGTAGAAAGCCGAATTGTTTAACCATTGGACCTTACCCCTCAAGTGTTTGATAGATTGGGTCACTGTGAACATCCGCTTTTGGTAGATTTGACTTTCCAATCCTTATCGGAAATTGGAGCTTTAATTGTTAAGTTACTTGACAGACTTATGAGTAGAATATATAAAGGATACGTTAAATTGAACAGCAAAGTAGCAATTGGGATGTAATTGATCTGCTATTGTTCGTTAAGTATTTCTTGGTGCTCACGACAGATGAAAACTATAGCTCTATATTTTGCTTACTCTGCAACCTTTTTTTGTCTGCGAGAACGCTTCGGGTTAAGGATCTTTACCTGTTTGTAGGTTTAAGTTAAGGTTGCATTGACTTGTTGGGGTCTATTTTTGTGTCTTTTTTATTCCTTAGTTTGTCGTTATGGAGCTAAAGACATCCTTAATTTTCCGTGTTTATGAATCTTTACGTCTTTTTTGGGTCCAGGGCTCTTCACAAATGAATAGATGTATTATGTTGATATGTTGTTATTGCTCTTTGAGAAAGGGATTTCACTACCAAGATGGATAAGTCTGAGCCATTTTGGTCAAATTTCTTTTGCAGGATGGGGAACAAATGAGGATTTGATTATTTCCATATTGGCTCATAGGAACGCTGAACAGCGTAAACATATCCGACAAGCTTATGCCGAAACTTACGGACAGGATCTCCTTCACTCGCTGGAAAAAGAACTTTCAAGCGACTTTGAGGTCAGTCTCTGCAACTCGTATTAAACTCGAAACCTGTTAATACTCGATCTCAAGATGAAATATTTACTTGAAAAATCTCAACATCTCAGTATGCTTCTTGAAACAGAGGATTGTGCTACTGTGGACACTGGATCCTGCTGAGCGTGATGCTGTGTTACTGAACGAATCTACAAAGAGGTGGACTTCGAGTAGCCAGGTAATTCTGGAAATAGCTTGTACCAGATCCTCCCATGCACTCTTGTCGGCGAAACAAGCTTACCATGCCCGCTTTAAGAAATCTCTCGAAGAAGATGTTGCATCTCTCATCACTGGTGACTTTCGCAAGGTAGGGTGTTCCTTCTTTTTAGGTGAAATGAGCCAAATGGTGTTTCAACTTTTGGGTATCAAAATTTTGCAAGAGTTGTCATCTAATTAACGAAGTTTCTTTGTCGCCCCTTGCTGAGTTTCTAGTAACTATCTGACTAATGAGTTTCTCAATTTATTCCCTCCCAGCTTTTGGTGCCTCTTGTTAGCACATACAGATACGAGGGACCAGAGGTGAACACTGCACTGGCAAAACGCGAAGCTAAGATACTCCATGGACATATCTCAGAGAAGGAGTACAATCATGATGAGATTATCAGGATCCTGACTACAAGAAGCAAAACACAGCTCTATGCAACTTTCAACCACTACAACAACGAATTCGGAAATGCTATCACCAAGGTATGCAAGAGTCTTTGCTTGATTTTGAAATTCGTCTAACAAGATCTAAAATTTGGGAATGAATTCATCTGGTGGTTGGATAACAAGGTCCATCTTGGCATTTAAACTAATATTTTGGGTGTTGGGTTGCAGGATTTGAAGGCTGATGCAGATGATGATTTCCTTAAGACACTCAGAAGTGTCATTAAGTGTTTGGTCACACCTGAGAAGTACTTCGAGAAGGTTCTTCGATCAGCTATCAACAAAACAGGAACTGATGAATGGGCTCTTACTCGAGTTGTTGCTACACGAGTAGAAGTAGACATGAACGTTATCAAGGAAGAATACTACCGAAGGAACACCATTCAACTCGATCATGCCATAAAAGGTGATACTTCCGGGGATTACGAAGAAATGCTTGTTGCTTTGATAGGGGCATGAGAGTGCTCATACTACAAGTGTTTTCAGCAGCTCCTTTATGTGGATTGTGAAGAACCATTTTACTTCTTGCTTTCATGGAACATGATGTATGTGGTTTTATGTGTGAAAAATAAGACATTTGTGGTTCAACAATTCAGCTCATTTGTCATTTTCGTTTTTACCAATTTTCTAAGTAGCATCGAATATGTTGCGCATTAAATTACTTCATTTGGCAAGCCGTTCCGGTGATAAAACAATATGACCGGAAAATCAACAGTGATTGAATCAGAGAAGAAATCTGGGTACTCCTGGAAGACTCCCTTCATTTACTAAGTCAACACTCAAAACTTCAACAATCGTTGCGGACTTTTGTTGCCTGTCTGTTTCTTTAAAAACTATTGGCCTCCTTGTTGGTTGGTCACTTTGTCAACTTCATCATGTAGTCATGTCATGGATAAATCAAAGTCCAAATGTTTACTAAGTCTCTTTAATTGCTGTCTTAAAACCCTTAGCTTGCTCTTTGTATATCTTTCAGTTTCATATGTTTATCTATTATGTCTATCAGTTTCATTTTCAGAGTGACTAATTCCATGTTGAGAAAGAGAGTACTGAAAAGATCAAGCATTTGCATATGATATGATAATGGCTAGTCTTATTGTCCCTGATTCCATCCCATCTGTTGCTGAAGATTGTCAACAACTCCACAAAGCTTTCTCTGGTAATCATAACTCTACCCATAACTCAAATCTTTCCATTTCATTTTTGTTTATTTCATGCATACTTAAACTCCTTTCTGGAAAGGAAAATGATGACTGTAAAACAGGTCATATGCCTGTACTTGTACAATCCTCATGGATCAAATTGTGTCTGAACTGTTCTTAGTTTCGTCTTTCGTATATTGAGTGTCTGTTGTTAAGAATTTTGATTATGTAAGTACCTCAGCTGAATCCAAATTGGATGTAATTGTTCTGCTATTGTTTGTTAGGTGCATGAAAACTATAGCTCCATATATTTTGCTTACTTTGCAACCCTTTTTTATGAGAGCGCTCCGTGTTCAGGATCTTTACCTGTTTGTAGCTTTAACTTAAGCTTGCATCGACTGGCCGGGGGTCTATTGTTGTGTCTTTTTTATTCCCTAGTTCGTCGTTATGGAGTTTTGATAAGCTATTTGTTCTTTGAGAAAGTGATTTCACTACAAAGATGGATAACTCAGAGACATTTTAATAATCAAATCCTCTTTTGCAGGATGGGGAACAAATGAGGATTTGATTATTTCCATATTAGCTCATAGGAACGCTGAACAACGTAAACATATCCGAAAAGCTTATGCTGAAACTTATGGACAAGATCTCCTTCATGAGCTGGAACAAAAATTTTCAAGCCACTTTATGGTCAGTCTCTCCAACTCGGAGTAAAATCTAAAATATGCTATTATTCGATCTTAAGATGAAATATGTACTTGATCCTGTAACAGAGAATTGTGCTACTATGGACACTTGATCCTGCTGAACGTGATGCTGTATTACTGAATGAATCTACAAAGAGGTGGACTTCGAGCAGCCAGGTAATTCTGGAAATAGCTTGTACCAGATCCTCCCATGCACTCTTTTCGGCGAAACAAGCTTACCATGCTCTCTTTAAGAAATCTCTTGAAGAAGATGTTGCATCACGCATCACTGGTGACTTTCGCAAGGTATGGTGTTCCTTCTTTTAGGTAAAATGCACAATTGGTGTTTCCAATCTTAGGTACCAAGATATTGCAAGAGTTGTTCTCTAATAACAAAAAAAATTTGCCGTTCCTTCATGCGTTCGTATTAACTATCTGACTGAAGAGTTTCTCAATTTATTCCCTCCCAGCTTCTGGTGCCTCTTGTCAGCACATACCGGTACGAAGGACCAGAAATGAACACGACACTGGCAAAACACGAAGCTAAGATACTGCATGAACATATTTCAGAGAAGGAGTACAATCATGATGAGATTATCAGGATTCTGTCTACAAGAAGCAAACCACAGCTCTATGCAACTTTCGACCACTACAACAACGAATTCGGGAATGCTATCACCAAGGTATGCAAAAGTTTTGGCTTGATCTTGAAATCCGTCTGACAGGGAAATCTCCATTAGGAATTTGGGAATGCATCTATCCGTTGGTTGGATAACAAAGTCCATTATAGCATTTGAATTAATAACTTGGGTGTTGGGTTGCAGGATTTGAAGGCTGATGCGGATAATTATTTTCTGACAGCACTCAGAAGTGCCATTAAGTGTTTGGCCACACCTGAGAAGTACTTCGAGTGTGTTCTTCGATCAGCTCTGAACAGAATAGGAACTGATGCACGGGTAGAAGTAGACATGAACATTATCAAGGAAGAATACTACCGAAGGAACACAGTTCAACTCGATCACGCCATAAAGAGTGATACTTCCGGGGATTACGAACACATGCTTATTGCTTTGATAGGGGCATGAGAATGCTTTTACTACAAGTGTTTTCAACGGCCCTTTGTGTTGATTGTGAAGAACCATCTTACTTGTTGCTTTGATGGGACATGATAATGTGTGTGGTTTTATGTGTGAAAAACAAAACCATTGTGGTTCAACAATTCCAGCTTTGTTCACTTTGGTTTTACCAGATTTCTAGTGACAAGGAATATGTCGCGCATTAAGCCGTCCCCGATGACCGGTGAGAAAACAATATGACCAGAAATTAATAGTGATTGAATGAAGGGAATAAATCTGGGTATTCCTGGAAGACTCCCTTGATATTCATTGATGGCAACAAAAATCAGTAAGGTCCTCAAGAGTCAAGATGAACACCAGGAATTCCAAGAATTCAATTATAGGCCTGATAGAGATGGAATTGCAAAATAAACTCCACAGTGAATGATTTAAAGTATGAAATGAGCAAAAAATAAATAAATCTGAACATGGTACGGCGAAGTGAATCGAGAAAGCAAACAATCAAATTCCTTGCAAGTAGTAGTAGTAGTAGTAGTAGTAACACTAACAAATCATCAATACCCAATTAGGCAATTAGCTTAAAAACAAGACTCTCACTCACACTGCTTGTTTTCTGGTGGTTAAATATGTCGAGACACCCTAAAACAATATATATACCCACAGACCCTAAAAATGGTGATCAAACATTAGACATGCAGGAAAAACCCTAAAAATCATTCACTAGTCAAATCCCAAGAGAACAAACGGTAAATTCTTAAACACAGAGAGGCCATAGTAAGTATAAAATGTTAAATAACAAAGTTATTTAGACAAAAGGTTAAACCAAGGCAATGCTGCTGTCACCGCCAGGAGGCTTACGAGCACCCAAGTGGTCTCTGGACGCTGCTTTGCCATCTGCAAATATGTTAGAGCCGCTCATCTCCCTAAGCTTTGCGTTGCTCAATGACTTCTCAGCTGTTCCTGATGGAGTATCTCCCTTGAAAATGTCATTTCCAGTTAACTCCTGAAACTTCTGGTTGTTTATTTTCTTTGCAGTTTTCACTGGAGTTTCTTCAGAGAAAGTTACAGGACTTTGACCTCCAGCAAGCTTAGCATTGCAATAGAAAAAAAAAGGTTAGACAACTAAACAGCAGACAGAATAGAACACTGCATCCAGTTTTGTACAGACATGTTATAAAGTTTTAATGCTACGAAATACCAACAGGGAACTAGGAAAACTCATTACTTCAATACTGGCAACATTTGGTTCGTAATTCGAATAAACTTTTCTTGTTTATGGAAGTCACATGTAGAGTACCAATTTTTGTATCCTATTCAGGGCACTGAAAATTTTATTATGGAGCAGTGAATAAAAAGCAGCTTTAATCTGTATATCCAATGAGTTAGTGCTGAATTCCTCCCAGTGACATGTCGACAGTCGAAACCAATCATCCCATAACCTACACTATAAAATCATTTAAAAAATGAGAGACTGTGAAAGATGTGCTTACATTTCTAGGTACAGATTCTCCCATGTTTATGCTTCCTTTCAATTCCAAAGCACGTGCATCCAGTGGTCGTATTGGAATCTCTGGAGGAGGGCCAAAGATGTCATGACCACTAAGCTCCTGCCACTTTATTTTGGATGATAATACCCCTAATTTCGTGTCTACTTCAGTTTCCAATGTCCCACTTAATTCTCGCTGCTTTGCAACCTCAGCCTGAGAAGTAGGCTTCTTAGGCGAGACACTCTCATCGACGCTGAATGAGATCTGGCTGATTCCACTTACCGCTTGCTGATTGGCCAAAAAAGAATCAATTTTGGTGAACACGGGTATAAAAAGATTGTAAGAATAAAGCATTTCAAGGACAAAGTAAATAAAGATACCTGGTAAATACGTAAACCTGTTCTGTTTGGAGTCTGGTTGGCAGTCCCAGCTTCTTCACCACCATTTTCACCATCTCCAACAAAGATGCCGCTACCAGTCATCTCCTTCATTTTATACCCTGAACAGGGTTTCCTAGAAGGTGAACAAAAACGGTTTTAGCACACCTTGAAGAGATGAATAAGCGTAAGGTATCACAATCTTAAGCACTAGGAGTTACCTCTAATTGAAAAACACTATTCTTTTCAATATTTTCAAGTTTGCTCAGCTACTAGGAACTAAAGAGAATAGACAATCAAGTTTTCTACGGACTACGGTTTGGTTTCCCATCCAAGTTGGAAAAAGTGTCACCAGAGATGAGTAGTCATCAAAGGTTAAACACAGAAGAGAATTACCTTAAGGGTAGAATATAATATTTTGCTTTAAGAGTGGCTATTAGTACAATTTAGGATCCATGACGTTTCGATTAGGCAACAGAATCTGACCTAATAAACATAGTTCGTTGTATCAATTTGGCTTCCACGATTTAACATCAGTTTACGAGCAAAGCATGATATTTTCTTTCAATGCAAACCCATCTACAATTTTATGGACCGTGGCACATGCATTCCAATAGGTATCAGAAGAAACGAGTCAATCTGAGAATGTAATTAAACTAGTTTTGCGGCTGGAAACCACTTGCACTTTAAGAAAGTTGTAACATAATTCACGATCCAGAAGTTGAAACATACAACAGAGCAGAAAACAACAATGTGCAGCTGGGTTTGATTATCATTACGAGAAATAAAGAGAGATAGTAAATCAAGGACATTCGCTTCGAGTAATTTATAGATCAGTTCAGCCTATAGACAAGCCAAACCAAACCGCATACAGCTCTTATAAGCTACCAAGTGTAACAGTTCCCTGATCCAAGACCATACAAGGTCTCAACTTCCATTTAGGTTAATCATAGAATGAGCTCAGTTACGTATCACAAGCACATGCCTTCATTAGCCGATTTACATACTCGTAAAGAACAGAAAAACAAAAAGAATCGAACAATTTTCTTAGCTGTTATTGAATATCAGACATCACATGAAAGTAAAGTGTTTAAAAGCTACTGAAAAGTAAAAGGCAAAAAGAATAAGAGAATTGAACCCACATGATCACTCTAGGAATCGAATCAGTAACAAACAGATCAAGGCTAATTAATAGATAACAACGTCGAATTCACTAGAGTTATCAATGGATCTAAATTCAATACTGCATTCTTCTCTAAACCTATAAACCAATCTAACTTTTCCCAATATACCACATGATCCAAGCAATGAGAAACGTAAAAAAAAAAAGATAAATAAATTAAAAAAAAAAATCAATTTTAAGAAATTCTAAGACAAACCCATACTGTAAAATCATCAAACAAGAAGACCCCATTAATCAAAACCACAAATTTCTATAATAAGAATCGAGAAAATGAAAATCCCATGAAATAAAATTTCCGGATTAAGAAAGAAAAATGAGGGAGATTTAACAGATCTCACAGTTTTGATAAGCTTTGAGCTTCTTCTTCTTCAGTAACCTGAGCTCCACATAACACTTTACTCACCCCATCAGATGGCTATAATTAAAAAAACCCTAATCAGCTCAAGAAATGTCCATTTTTCTTACTAAAACAGAGAGAAGGGTAAAACAAATAAGTAGAAATGATTGATATACCATACGATTAGCAGAACGAGGAGCTGAAGAAGGATCATAAGGAGAAGAATGAGCATTTTGATTCTCAGGCCAAAACAGTAGCTCAGCTGTTGATGTATGTGATTTCCTAACTGGTGTTGCTCTTTCCATTTTTCACCCTTGAGAAACACAAACAAAACACAGTCTGATTTCTTCTTCTTGTTTTCTCTCTTGATCGGCTAGAGTAGTGTGACTTCAAAGAGACTGTGTTTTGAATTTTTATAGAGAGAGAGGAAGAAACTACCAACTCCAGAAGAAATTTTGAAAATTTAAGATTTCCAATTTGTCTCTAAACATTAATTTATTTGTTTGCTTTTTTTAAATTCGAAAATCGAATAATAGTGTAGCTCAAGCCATCGCCAGCTGTCATTCACTTGATGAGGTGGATGCTGACTTAATTTTTTATTTATGATGTCACTTTATTTTTTGTTGTCCGGCGGATTCAAATCTTGCTAGTAAGTTAAACTGATTTTTTTTTTATAACTTAACTGAGTTGTCTAGATATGATTTATCTAAATTTAACTAATTATATTTGAATTTGACTTATTATATCTGATTTAAAAATAATAAAACAGTAGAGTTTTATAAAAAAAATTATTCCAACAGGATATACATCCAACGAGTCAGGTACAAAATGGTACCTGACTCAAATAGCTCCGAGTCAGATGTATGAGCTGAGTCAGACATCAGAAAAATAAAAAAACAAACGCTTTGATATCTGATTTGGCCATAATCAGATGCCGAGTCAGATCCAAATAAACATGATATAAGTCTGGTGCTGCTACATCTTTGAAGATCCATTACATTTATATGTATAAAAACCAATCTTTTTATAGATGATCGTACGTGCATATATCATCTTCACAGAGGACCATACAAGTTTTCTTTGTACCGTTTCAATTTTTATCAGATGTCCTGGAAGGGACAACCGATCTGATTTATGCATGTCATCTTTGGAAGGGTCATGCTAATTTTTTTTTGTATCGTTGCACTATTATTCGATGTCTCTAAGGTACAAACTACTCCCTTACTCTGTCTTAAGTACTCTTGCTTCTCACCATCTTGTTGTTTTTCCTATGCCTAACAAATTGACTTACAAGTTGGATATGATACAAAGAAACTTCTGGTGGAACAAGAAGCAAGGAGGAAGAGGTTTGTATTTGAAAGGTTGGGACTCTGTCACTAAACCAAAAGTCCAGGGAGGCATGAATATTAAAATGACAGGTGAGTTGAATAGATCTCTCCTTGCTAAGTTAGCATGGAAGATGCTTAATGAATCTGATGCTTTATTGGTTAGAATTCTTCAACACAAATATTTTCCAAACCATAATCCTTTGCACCATGAGTAAGCATGATTCTTGGCTGTGGATGGGGTCTGTATGGGTCTAGAGTTAACTAGAGATAAATATTGTTGGGAGGTGGGAAATAGTAAGAAAATTTATATTTGGAATGACAAATAGGTTCCTTCCAGATCTCAATTACTACCTGCTAGGTTTAGTTTTAATAATACGAATATTGTTGATCATTTATGCACCCTAATGGTAATACCTGGAACCTAGAAATCCTTAATGCTTTGTTTGATAGGGAAGTTGTGAAGGACAAGATGATTTGGACACCATCCCTTAATATTTTATGTAAAAAGTGCTTATAAATCTATTAAAATTGCATAACACTCTCATAATACCATTGATGGTATAGGGAATTTTTCTTGGAGTCAATTCTGGAAGATGGACTTGCCTCCAAAAATATTTACTTCATTTGGAAGTGTATGCAGGGTTGCTTACCTGTTAAGGTTATAAAGGGTCTTTTTTTGGTGATGAGTCGTCAGGGTAATAAATACAGTTGTCATTGTCTGGAATAAGAGTCGTCAGTATGCTAAAATAGACCATGACAACTCCTTGGATTGATAAATGCCTTGATCTTTTCAGGTAAATAGAATCGTCAACCTGCTAAAACAAATCGTGACGACTCTTTTACCTGAAGAAATCCAAAACAGAAAGATCAACAAAGTCGTCGAGTTCGATAGTTTGAGACCATGACGAATATTTTCATTATGTTTGATTACATTTGATTTCTTTATAGGTAGTGGAACAACTTAGTGATCAATCTGAACCTATATCTCAGATAAGGTCGGATACTTCCCACCACTATATGATTGAATTGAAATGTTACCTATCAAATTATTTGATTAATCTTATCGTGAATATGTAAAGATACTTCTAATGAATATTTAATTGCGTAATATAGACATGGGAAAATAAGATGGATGCAAAGGAATGGGTTATCTCCAAGACAAAAGAGAAAATGTGCGTGTTGGTTCAAAACAACCAAGTCAATCCTACAAGGTTAGAGATGATTTGTGAGAGAGGCTGCAAGAATGAAAGCCACAAAGGAAAGGATTATAAGTATGAGAAGAAAAAGACGAGGGTCTACAAATGTAGTACAAAGAAGTGCCCTCTTTGTCATAATGCTTTAGAAACTGTTATCTTTTGTTTCTAGATTGTAATGTTGCTAAACATATTTGGACTTATGTTGATTCTAGTTTTAATGATGTGATAATTGATACCATATTGATTGACTGGTTTGTTAATTGATTGAGTGTTGGGAATGGTAATAATGTTAATATCAAGCAAAACATATGTTTAGCAGCAGGTAATACTTTATGGTAGATTTGGAAATTAAGATGATGTGCAATTATCTTTGATAATGCTCAAGTGCAGGTGGGTGCAGTAGTGAGAAAAGTTAAATAAAATATAAATGATTGGAAGGAGAAAAAAGTAAGATTGTCAAATAGACAAAACCAAGCTATAACATTGGCAATTGACATTCCATGGATTATACCACAAGCCAATTTTTTCAAAATAAACATTGATGTTTCTTTCTACAAAAAGACCAAAATCATGGGATCTAGACTGATCATTCTTAATGATGCAGGCTCATACCATGGGGCATATGATGCATACCAGGAGTAGTGGAGGATATGGAGCAAGCTGAAGCAATAGCCGTATATGAAACAAACAAAATAACTAAGAGCAGGAAGATTTACAATCTACATCTAGAAGGAGGTTGTAGCAATATGGCTAATGCACCAAATGGAAATGTAGGATCCATAAAGTGGACAAATAATTCTATTATTAGAGATTGTTTAGAACTTCTAAAAGGTTTTAATAAATGGGTTATATCCCATATCCCTAGAAGTACTAATTCAATAGCAAACGCTTTAACAAAGGAAGCTAATAATAGTTTTTTTAGTTTTTACTGGGAGTCTGATGCTCCATTATGGTTGAAAACTCTCGTTAGAGAGAAACTTTATGTAGTCAATTTCTGGTTCAATGTAAAATTTTTTCCTATTAAAAAAAAAACATAAAACAAACCTATCATTTTTAAATAGATGGAAAATGAATTAAATTAAATTAAATGAATCAGAATTTCAAATTACTCGACCGATTTCCTTCTCCAAAAAGATTTAGTTGATGATCTTTTAAAGATGAATAAGCAACGAAGTGATGGGGTACTTCTATTGGAACCTTTTTTTTCTTTCCCAAGTTTCTTCTTCCATTGGGACCAATTTACTTCACATGGTAGATGGTGACCAATACCAAATCCTCAAAGCCTCAGATAATGTGTCTAACTACCATCTTTTGCCTAATTGAGTAAAGAATTTAATGTGACATGAATCTTGAGTACAATCTTAATGTTTCATAAGTAGGCTAATATCATTATCATTATCATAGACTCGATACATACTTCTAACTACTCTAGAATGAGTTGCTCATCTTACTTGTAAATGATGAATACAATTGCAAGTAAAGTTAAGTGCCCGTTGCCAAGTGAGGGTAACTTTCTCGCCCGCTCAACCAAGTATGTTCATTTATGTTTTATAGTTGAGTTCTTATAAAACAGTTTATATTTTTCTCAATCCTCTAATCCATTTGCTTATAACTCCACGATTTTTTTTTTTTTTTAAAAAGGAAGAACTCAAAATTTGACTAAGCAAAGAATGATGGTTAAATATGATTGTTGCCTCCAAGCTGGAAAGGTTGCTGGCATTGCCATATCATAAGAGATGATGCTTGCTAGCTTGAAGACCCACTGCCACCACTTGGATGGACCAAAAGCTGAGCGTGGAAGCAATGATCATCATATTTGATTTCATGTGCCCAGGTGTTGAATGGAGGAGGAATCTTTAACTTAAGACACACACAAAGATTTAAGATTAGGTGTTTCCAACTAGGGAGGAGGAAGAGATCTTAAGTCTTAACGAGTTAAGTAAAACGTCTACTTTCCTAGGTTTAAGGCTTTAAAAGGAAAGGATTAGTTTAACTTATCTTGTCCTAATTAATTAATGGATTCCCAAATTTTCTCATTTTACATAATGTCTAATTTCCAAGTTGTTACATGTCGACATTTCTTCTGGACTAGAGTGTGTTGTTAAATGACTCATTGGCTTATATATGTCGGTAAACCATAGTTAAGTAAATAAACCCAAAAAATCTTAATCACTTATTTAAGACCATGCTTTAATTAATTAAACAAACACAACTACCCATAACATAAAACAATTGCAAATTGAGAAATAAATAACTATTTTTCAATATAATATGGGCCAACAAATCGATCATTTATTAGCTATTGTGGAGATGATTTTTTTAAATGGCTGCATGAAGCCAAGGGTAGAGCCAAGTTTTGGAAAACGAGTGGGCAAACCACCATTACACATATAATTAAAGGGTATAAATAGATAAAAATGGCTAAAATAGACTAAAATAGTGATATTATTTTGAATAAGTCTTTACTTGACTAAGTCGTTTTTCTTTAATTATCGGTAATGCAAAGATGGATGGCATCTTTGCATATAGTATTACAAAACATTCAAAAATAAGACATCAAATAGAATTTGTCCAAATTCAAGAATTCTTAGATATAACTTATAAAGAATGAAAAGACGAGTTCAATGTAAAAAAAATAAGGTCATTCCGACGTCGGACGAAGAAGTTATAAGTAAAACAATCGAAGAAAATATCAAGTTTGGAATCGGTGGATACATTTATATCCACCGATCCTGGTAAAAAAGAATTGTAGAAAAAAACTTTTAAATTTGAGTTTTTTAGAATCGGCACACGTGGAAAACCTTATCCACCGATTATGGACGTATTTTTATGAAAAAAAAATATTGTTTTTAAGTTTTTTTTAACAATCGGCACTTGTGGAGGATTGTATCCGCCGATTCTGATCAATCGACCATAAAAATGAAGAACGTATGCCGATTCCGGATTGATGTTCTTCATTGATCAAGAACATCAGGAACAATCAGCCATAAAGGTGAAGAACATATGCCGATTCTTGGTTGATGTTCTTCATAGATCAAGAACAATCGACCATCATGTGAGTGCCATATCGGCCGATTGTTCCCAAGAATTTTCCAAAATTTCGAAAATTTTAAATTTTCAATTTTTTTTTTTTTTTTTTGTATTTTGATGATCAATCAACGCTTGTTAATTTTACATCTAACACAATTATTTAACTACTAATTAGATTAATTTATACTAATTAATCAAAGACAAATTAACCATTAATAAAAATAGTTAGGTAAAGGATTTTTTTATTTTACTTTAAAATGTTCTTTTTTAGTTTTTAGTAGTAGGCTTGAAATAAAATGGATAAGCCCAAAATTAATCAGGTTAAACAGTGGCTTCATTTCACTCACTACTTTAGTGATGTTGGCAAATGCTTTTCCTTGTTCGAAAATGTGATTCACTTGTATCATCTTGTATGCATATACATCCTCCTTTTTAATATATAATAATAACAATAATAATATCTTTAATTGAAAAATAGTAAAAAATAATATAAATCTAAATTTTCTTGAAAAACACCCTATTGAAAAATACATGATTAAAAAAACTCGAAGCTCTTCGTGGGCGATCTCGTGGTGTGAACTCAATTGTTGTTTATGGTGTGGTTAGAGCTGGATACAACAATTTAGGACTGTCAACGATAGTTCACGGAACGAACAGTGATTATCCCGTATTCAAATCCGTTAATTTTGTCGGATATCCTTATCCGATAATTATCCAACAAATAACAAAAATTCACTTCTGTATCCAAATCCGTTAAGATTAACGGATACCGGATAATACGATAATTATCCGAAAACTATATATAAAAGAAAAAAAACACCTAATTTGATTGTGTATGTTTAATTACTTATTCTTCATATCATTCCAAAATTGTAGCACCGATTAATTTTGATGAATTTTCCATTCCTTCACTTCTTTTTAAACAAAATCATCAACTAATGTAAAAAAATTAGGTAAATTTGACTTATAATAATATTTTCATATACATATAATTATGTTATCGGATATCGGATAATTATCCGATAGGATAATAGTATTACCGTATCCGTATCCGATAAGGAGAAATTATCCCATAAGATATATGTATCCGTATCCAATATCTAAAACTCCGGATAATAATATAATATTCTAAATTTTCTATACGGACTCAGACGAATACCAGATATTCGATTATCCATTAACAGGCCTATACAACATTCATGTTCTCGACACAGATTATTGCTTGTCTGGCTTTCAAGTACACGTAAAAATGTTATTTTGGTTCAATTGGTACACATAAATATGTTATTTTAGACACTCTTATTGGGAATATGTTTTCCAATTAAAACTTTTGCTATCCAACTCCAATTTTCCGACACACACCTTTGCTTGCTTTAGATCTAAGCCTGCTTTGTTTAAGACAAATCTTCAACATTACAACTAAAACCCCAGGTGTTTTATGATATCTATATTTTTTTGATGCAAAAGAGCTCCTCATTTCACCTAATAAACTACTACTGCTGCCGCATTCTGATCACTATTGAGTCAGAATTAAGATAATGGTCTAATAATTTTGAATTGATCTGATCATAAGGTCCCATGGCCATGATATATAATGTGATGAATATTGGGGAACATGGGTCACCAACAACTTTTGTTCCTTTTTTCCATTTCGGGTTAGATAGGACTCAGGAGGATAAACGTGGTGTCAGAAGTAACCTTTGTGAGACAGTCAAGGAAAGAATCAAACACATGGAGTTCCTACCTGCCATCCTTCATTATTTCCCCCCCAATCATCCTACATTGCTAGCTACATCTTATCTACAATTTTCATTATTTCACCCCCAAACTCAATTTGTAGCTATAGTCAGGATGAGCACAAAGGCAAGGAAAGAATTCATGCAGTGGAGCTAGGTTTTGAGAAATAAGTCACCAAATGGTTAAAAATAGATTAAAATAGCTTAAACTGGACTTGGGAGCCATCTGGGGCTGGTTGGCCTAGGTGGGCAACTGCACACCCATCTTTCAAATGTGGCTCAGCCCCTGAATTCGTGCATGATATATCAGTTTGGAATGGAATCACTGGAAAATTAACTAGAGAGATCGTACGAAATGTTACTTCTTGAGAGTTTTAAACTTTCATATGAAATTAATCTCTCGATTGAGCCATCCCAAGAGGTTGCCATGAAAAACTTCTCGTCTAGAAGATGACGTCCTTGACAATGTTAGATGATTTCCATGACATTTTGTATTTTTCCAGCTTTTGTGGTTGCCTTTAGTACAAAAATTTAACCATCTGAATCTGTTAATGTACAGTAGTATTTTCTTATTGGGCTGGCAAATGTAAGTCAAGGAAAACAAAAACTTTAACGGATAAAGGAATGAGACCAAACTACTAGAGCCTCATAACGATTGAAAAAAAATATCGGAGTCGCCCACCGTGGGGCTCGAACCCACGACCACAAGGTTAAGAGCCTTGCGCTCTACCAACTGAGCTAGACGGGCTAGTTGTTAAAGTTCTCCTAGAAAACCTACATATTCTGATCAACCCGTAAGAGGAAACCCAAACTAGTTAACAAGAGTTGCATCTATATTTTGAAATGGTTTTCCTTAATTTATTGACAAAGAATTTGATGTTAACAAGTTTCAAATTCAGGTCATGACAATACCGAATTTACCGTATATGCTTTACCTGAACTCCACACAACAAAATGAGTTTTTTTAAAAAAGTCACACCAATACAGATTATGGCTTAAAGGTGTACATGGTACATGTTCAGGAAATCAATTTTGTGTATTTACTTCGTTATGCCGTGAAAAAACGAGGTTTAAAGTTTAATCGTGAAAGAGAAATGATAACAACTTGTCAAATAGTAAATACAATAATAAGTTTCATCACAAACTAATTTAGTTTTAAGTTTCTTTCCTTTGAAAAAGTTGTATACTCCCTCAGTGCCAGTAAAAGAGATACTAAAACTAAGAAAATTAAAAGAAAACTAGCTCAAAACGCATAACTAAATATTTGTTCCTTAAAATGCGTCTAGTGTTGCAGCAACAGCAAAAACATCCTCATCTCTGTCTGTGCATCCACCATGTTTACATCCACACTCCTTCCAATTCTTCGATGACGATCGGATTTGGTTCTTCCTTTTTAATGTATCCTTTGCACTGGGTATTATAACCTTCATTCCAATTTGCAATGAAGCTGGTTTTAGGCCTTCAAACGTTCGGCTCTCTGGAATTGTTGTAACCCATTTTTCAATCGATAATTCAGTTGACTCCAATATACTTGCCCATGATATTTCAGTTGTACCCAAGAGCTTTGA
>JAJJMC010020522.1:141851-152572 GCA_023531435.1 Papaver californicum | reverse complement strand
TTCTGTTCTAATCGAAACAGCACCATCTCAACATCTTTGTTACTTCACTGTTGTTTTACGGCCAAAATTCAGCAACCCACCAAACTCCATTGCCGGCTAACCATTTCAGTGGTTGGAGGAGTTTTCTGCATAGGGTTCGTGAGAAGTGGTTCGAGTAAGAAGAATTGATGGGTTCACTGTTAAACTGGCAGAGTAGATAAGTTTGTTTCCAGCGAAAATTAGAGAAAAATGGCAAGGAAGAAAGTCTGTGGAGGTTGTGAAAGTGGGTTTATGTGAATCTGAGAAGAATTTAAAAGCAACAGCGAGTGAGAAATGGGTTTGATGGTTGTTGTGACGCTGTTCAGATTGAAGTTGGGTTTTATTTGAGATCTGAGATGGATTCGAGTTCAAGAACACGACAGAGAATGGTTGATGTGGTGTTGTTGGTGTTTAAACTGTAGCCGTGATAATTGAGTGATTGTTATGACATTGATGAATGAATGGTTTGTGGGTTTGCTCCTAGACCGGCCGCCGCAAGGCTTGGAGGCTCTGATACCATGAAAGATTAAAGATCTACATTGTTCTTGATAAGTTAACCCTAGAAGCAAGTAGTGCTTTATATATAGGGTATACAAAGATAATACTTACACCCTGTTAACACTAAACATAAAGTAAATACTGACACTCAAATGACACTCTAATATTATCTATTGGCATTCTCCTTTAAGTAAATAAACTTTTTTACAGTCAGTTAGAAGTAAAATGAAGGATCATTATTTTATCGATGGTTTGTTTTGATTCTAGAAAAGCAATCACTATTAAATCCGCAGGAAATATATGTTCTATTCAGCCACGATCGCATAGTGGAGCTTTTTCATTTCATTGCGATGGCTGGATAAGTCCGTGTATAATTGCTCTTGATCGAAATTCTCGCTGGTAACCACCTGAACCAAGGAAACTTATTCCATAATTTTAATTTGGATTGAGTGGTTTTGGTTCATTTTCTAGGGTTGTGTATATATGACAATAACAATATATATATATGAAGCATGGTGTGAAGAGGAACACTCGAGATATATTTTGTGTTCACAGTGAATGGTTGGTTCAAATTTGTACAGTATTTGGATGATAAAATATTTAAACTTCCTAATTTGAAGATACAGGATGATGACCAGAAAGATACAACTGCCGATCCAAATGTGAGATTAACGGTAGGAACCTGGTAAGCAAAGCTTTTTGGGTGCCCATTTATTCCTAGACTATGCTATTGATTATTCTATTTTTATATTATGTACCTATCTTAGTCTATCTATTTACTTGATAAAAATCGTGCGGAACAAATTGATGTTCCAATTTTAACTGTTTTTTTTTGTGGGTGTTGTTGATGGCTATACTTTAAGTTCCGACAAAATTTTGGTTATGTGGAGTATTATTCGGTAGCTTCAATCAATAAACTGAAGTCAGTCAAGTTTACCTATAATCAGAGCTATCCAATCTAAAAAATAGCTGAACCTCATTATTGTATAGAATGTGATCCAGACTCGAAACTGTCATGGTTTGTGTCTGAAATATCTTCCACACTGGTTAAAACTGGTAAAGGCTTATTTTTAGAAAGTGTTAGATTTCAACTATAATAGTACATAAAGGAATGAGAGAGAGATTGAAACACTCAAAATAAAATCTACATTAATAATCTTCTGCATTCCTTTTCACATTGACATAAAACTTTTACTATTTAGCCATTATTCTACTAACTCCTAGTTAATAGGAATTATTTTCACACCTAAAACAAGTTCAACATTAGTTTTATATATTAAGGACCCACCTATTTTTCAATTAGATCAAATCAAACTTAAACCCTAAACATGTTTGGATTATAATGTCAACAGAAAAAAACAAAAGATACATGCATTGAACAAAAGATAACATTTTATGCCAACAATATCTGCAAATGTTTGGCAATATGCGACGGTTGTATGTTGATGGTTTCTTTCTATTTTGTATCCGACAGCTGACAACACAAACTTATTATTATGTTTGTTTCACGTCCATTTTGTGTTGGGCGAAATTCCTCAAACCACTGTTTTCTTCACTAAATATTATAATACATAATGGACTACAATTAGGCTTTGTAGTCTGACATTAAATTATTATTTAATACATCTAAATTGTATCTTTTAATTTTGGACACTAATTGTAACTCTTGGCGGTTTGCAGGTTATGGAAATTCAACGTTTTTCTCTCTATCAGCAGTACAACACCATGCTAGGGACCAATATTGAAGGATCTTATGGTGGCAAAAGCAAGATCAATGAATGGAAACCAAAAAGTAGTAACATAGAAAAATCAAAAGTTGTTTTTGATGTTTGGTGGAAATTTGGAGCAGAGGACAAACAAATAGGCACCTTGATTTTGCATCAATTGTTGTTGGTGCATTATGTACTCCAGGTGATTATGGTCTAGACATCGCCTATCCTGTTAGCCACTAAATTCTTAGTTTCAACTAATGTGCAATCTAGAAAAAAGTTTAGCCAGCACTGTATAACTGCCAACTAATGTGCAATCTCAATGTTGGAAGAAATCTCCTGGAGTGCATATTCTACGGAATTTGATAGTCTTTATATTCTACAGCTAATCTCAATATTCTTTATATTTCTCTAGCTAATGTTTTGCTGTTAGAATTAAAAAATAATTTATTATTAAAAATTGTTTTGTTACCTAATTTATCTTGATTGGACCAAATGGTCACTAGTCTATATTAGGGGTGGAAATCACAAATCCACTTTTCACTTCTATGTGAATGAGAAACCTTTGGTTTTTCCCACATGGGATAAACCAAGGTTGAAGTCTATCTATATTACCACTAAAGTTGCTTCTAAGGGAAAAATATTTGTGGATTGAATACAAACTAAGGGAATGGGATAGTGGGCAAATTCACACATGTGCGGTGCTTCGCACCGAAGCACGCACGCGGGCCGCGGGCTTGCGGAGTTTGTGTGTGCTTGCGTGTGTTTTTGCGTGAACTGACATGAGCCGTCGTATGCTTGGCGTGAGTCGGCGTGTGCCCAACATGTGCCTATCAAGACGTAATGGTTTTTTATTTTAAATTCCTATAATAAATAAAAACCGTTTTATTATTTATGAGAATTTATGGGAATTAAATAAAAAGATTTTTCATAAATACAATTTAATTCTCTTCTCTAAAATTTGCCTATAAAAGAAAAAGAAAATTTCATTTTCAACTTACCCCAGTCGCAGCTACTATCCTGACGACTTTTCCCCTCTTCTCGCTTTGTTTACGCACGTAGTTTTATTTTTCTATAAATCTTATTCGGCTATTAAGTTCGCAATAGGCCAACGAGTTTTTGCTAGCTGGGTTGGTATCAGGTGGTTTTATCCTGGATTCGATTTGTCCACACAGGGGTATAGCAACACTCTTTCTAGAGGTGTACCTGACAAATATAGAGTTAAGGGAAGTCTGTTGAACATGCGACTCCATCTTCCTGTGAGTGTGATTTTCTGAAGTCTGCTGCTTTTGTTTCTAACGCTTAATCTATTTGAAGTTTCTGTTTGGTTTGCTCATTGTTACAGGATTTTCTCCAACAATCTTAACTCGATATTTGTTTTTCTGTAACAATGAAAACGAGAAATAATTATTTTTTTTGGGGTGTTGGCAAGACGTCCTTTCTCATGTCACGGTGTCCAACGATCAATTCTTACAAAATTGAATTGAAGATGTTTAGTTCAAAGAAATTGACTGATACGTCACTATTCCAACATTCTTTAATGGCTTCCTCCTCATCCACTTCATCATCAATACCAGTCCAGGAAATAGAAGTACAAGTAGAGAATCAACAAGAGCATGAGCAAGATGAACAAAATCGGTAACAACAGAACAGAAATGTTTCTTCTGTTCGAGTAAGTTTTACGATGATAAGTGATTGGTCTTCACCGGAATTGATGGATGATGTTTGGCAATGCATAATCAGTCTCCTTATCTGTTGGTTATTAGCTGTATCTTTAATGGTGGTGGTGGGATTTAATGGGAAAAGGGATTGGATAATTGGTCCAAATTACTTACGTTTATTATCGGCGAATTCGTTGTTTGTTAGTGAAATCAAGGTACAAGATTTAACTGATTCAAAGCAAGGTCCAGTTCTATATGGGTTTTATCCAACAATTTTATCTTCTGCGGATGAGAATAGACTTGATGTTATGCGAAATTTGGATACTCCACATAGTAAATTAGTCATCTCTACTCAGAAGAAGCCCTAGAGAAGCTTGAAACTTTTAAAGGAAAATAATGGCTGTGGTGATGGAGAAGATACGGTCAATTTGAGAGCATCTGTTAATGGGAAGTTACGGAGTATATCAACTATTGTTCGATCGAGATCAGAGCTCCAATTGTTCTCGGTAACGATAGGATAAACCCTAGGTCAGTAATTTCAAATCAAAATTCTCATCGGTTAAACACAAGTATGGTCTCTTCAGCTGCTGCTAAACTTGTTCAATCTCAGGTTTCTAATTCAGTTTCTTCAGATAATAACGATAATACAGAAACCCTGGCAGAAAGTTCTGTATCTAGTAATTGTAACTGATCAGTTGCTTTCTACACAGATCAATTTGTAACAAAGATATTAAATTTGCTTTTACCATTTTAGATGATAACAGTAATGGTCTTGTTTCGTTTGATGAGTTTAAGAAGACGATGACTCGTGGTTCGACTTCCACTGATCATTTCATTCAGAGAAATGAGAGTAAGAATGGCAGCAAAAAGAAAAGAACGAAATAGAGGAAGTAGAAAATCTCGGTTGAAGGTGATTTGATAGGTTAATAGAAGAAACCGCGAAAAAACCATTTTTGCCCCTCCTTCATATGACACACATGTGGTACACATGCTTATCTAGAATTTTCTGTCATCCCTGCTATTTGTGATCAATAAAATTATATGGATTGACTAAATGGACTTGGGCACTTAATTTGGGTTGGGCCCGGGTTTAAAATCCTAGAAAGGTGTTCATCTGGGGCTTGTTTGTTTCCTTCGTTCTCGTCAGAGGGAAGGTGTTCAATTCATGGTTAATTGTGAATCTGTGTTATTTGCTTCTGGTGGTCTTGGGTGCATTCTAGCTGATGATATGGTTTTGCGCCAATTGCATTCTTCGGCAGGGATTTGATGGAGAGTCCATGGATAAAAGGGCAACTATTATTGCTCAAGTGGTGGTAGCGACTGCAACGATAATCAAAATATACAAGTATGCTTTATTAATTATAATCATAATATATTTTTATATGTGAATCGTATGCATGTTGTCTTGAATTATTAAAAAATGGTTAAAACACTAAATTTAACAACCGTAGGAAACGTTTGATGAAACGTTGAGATGCACAAAAATTTATACACTAAATTTAATGCACTAGAATCAAGACACATAATAGAACGTTGTTAACATGCTCTGAAATGATTTTACATAAAGCATACGTGGGTGTTGATTATAAATAAATCATATTCATAATATAATTAGGCAATATTTTATAGAAATCGTAAGGATTTTATTCATAGAGAAATAAAATAAAATAATGCTAAATAATTATGAAAAATCAAAATAACAAGTTTTTTGGTACAGTGTCTGAAGTCAAATTGGTAACCAATGTGAGAAATTGGTGGGTAGATTCTGGTGCTACCAAGCATGTCCGCGGAAACAAAGATGTGTTCACCTCCTATCATATGGTAGGGGAAGGAGAAAAGCTCTATAAGGATAACTCGTCCGCAGCACAGGTTGCGGAAAAAGGCAAAGTTGAGCCGAAGCTCATTTTTTGGCAAAACTCTCACATTGAAGAAATTATTCATGTTCCGGACATCTATAAAATTCTTGTATCTTGTAGTATATTAGATGATAAGGGTTTTCATGAATCTGGGAAAAAATAGTGTATCTCAGTGTAAAGACTATGTAGAAAAGAGATATAAGACATAGGGTTTTTTACAAATTAAATGTAACCTCAACTTAAATAAATAAAATTGATTCCTTTTATGGTTGTGTGTTATTGAATGTTTGACATGACAGACTTGGTCATGTTTTTCAATGATTAATCTGGCGAGCATAGGCTGCATTCCCTAATTTAATTTGGAAAGTAAACATAAAGGTTAAATATGCATAAATTAAAATATGCTAAAATGTCTTATAAGAAAAATGTTCAGGAAAAATTATAAACCCTTTGAATTAATTCCTCATACCTAGTTGACTTGAACTCAGTTCAAACTAGAGGTGAAATTATAATCCCTTAAGGAGATGATAAAACCATGATTAGTTCAGGATTACCTGCGAACTTGTGTGTGTGTGTGTGTGTGTGTGGGAGGGGGGGGGGGGGGGGGGGGCGCCCTCTCAGCTTGCAATGTCCTGAACAAAGTACTTATTAAAGGATCAGATATATCTCCAAATGAATTATAGAAAGGAAGACAACCCTATTTTGCATACTTCAAAAATATGGGGGACCTTGACTAAGGTTTCTATCCCTCCACCTAAGAGGACATAGATATGACCCCAAAACTGTTGATTGTGTCTTCATAGGATATCCTGAACACACTACATAAGGTTAGGGTTGTGAGTTCTGATATTTTAGAAATTGGTCTGAATACCAATATGGAACCTAGGGATGTTATGTTCATTGGAAAAATTATTTTCCTTTGAAATCTGAATCTCGCATGATATGTATTGATCCCCTAGATGTCCTTTCTACTTGTCAGACAATACTTCTATAGGAAGATGAAGTTGATCCTATAAGAGGCAAAAGATTTAGAATAGAAAAAAATCTTTTAGAGCATGAAAATTTTGATAATGTAATGTTCTCTAGTGGATTTTAAAATAAATGAATCTGACAAGTGTGTTTACACTAAAATTGTCAATGATACCTGTGTGATTGTATGCTTGTATGTTGATGATATGCTTATACTGGATACAACCATAGATGTAATTTATTCCATTAAGAACATGTTGAATGAGACCTTGACATGAAAAACTTAGGTACCTCAGATGTAATCGTAGGGATGGAAATTAGAAGAGAGTCTAATAGACGGAGTCTTAGTCGATTACATTGAATCTGTACTTAGAAAATATAACCAGTTTGATAGAAGCATTGGGATGCACTTTTTAGAGTGTTAAGGTATCGAAAATACACTTTAAACTTTGTTTGAGTTATAAGAGATACTCTGCAGTCCTTGAAGGACATTGTAATACAAACTGGATAGCATACTCAGAGGAGTCTAAATCTACGAGTGGACACGTTTTCACTCAAAGATGTGGATCAGTGTCTTGGAAGAGTTCCAATCAGACCTGTATCGCTCGGTCCACTATGGAATCCGATTTTATTGCGTTAGATAAAGCAGGAGAGGAAGCCGCTTGGATAAGATGCCTTTTAGAAGAAATTCCTCTCTGGCATAGGCCTGTGCCAGCTATATCTATAAACTGCAATTGTCAAGCAGCAATAGCTAATGCTAAAAAATAGCAATTATAATGGAAAATCCATTCATATTCGGAGAAGACACAATTCTCTAAAACAACTAATCTCGAATGGCGTTATTTCTGTTGACTTTGTGAGGTCTAAGGAGAATATCGCGGACCCTTTGACGAAAGGCTTGTCCAAGGAGATAGTTAGTAATGCATCGAGGGGGATGGGACTTAAGCTCATCAATTAAAACTTGCCATGAAGGATACTCAACCTTGCTGACTGGAGATCCCAAGATCAAGGTTTTGAATGAGACAACTAATTTGTGATAGGTAAAAATTAAACACTATCAGAGAATTATTTTCTCTTTCCCTTCCCTATGGTGTAGACGTGATAGTGTGACTGCATGTGAGGATGACTTATAGTAAAGTCTTAATGAGTTCTATAGTTTCAATTTAAGTTTGAAATGGGGTGTAGCAGTTAACACTCTTGATAGAACTTACCTATCTGAATGAGGAAGTGGGTCGCTTCCTATGAGAACTGAGCTGATTCTCTAGAGCATTCTGAGAAACGGGATATGTCCAGGGCCAAAACGGACACAACAGCGTGAACTTAACAACACTCTTGAGAGATATCTCGCGTAAGGAGTTATTGATGAATTACACCAAACGATGGCAGTTCAAGACATCGCGTTCACTGTCCATCAAGTAGTTCCGGTACTTCTCACTAAGCAAAGGTTCAATTCCATATGGTCACTTATTGCTTAAGAGGTATTTCTCGTTTTCCGGTTTTCTGATTTGTCGCTTTCTTCATTCATGTGGGGGATTGTTAGAATTAAAAAGTGATTTATTACCAAAAATTATTTTGTTACCTAATTTATCTTGATGTGACCAAATGGTCACTAGCCTATATTGGGGGTGGAAATAACAAATCCACTTTTCACTTCTATGTGAATAAGAAACCTTTGGTTTTTCCCACATGGGATAAACCAAGGATGAAGTCTATCTATATTACCACTAAAGTTGCTTCTAAGGGAAAAATACTTGTGGATTGAATATAGACTAAGGGACTGGGATAGTGGGCAAATTCACACATGTGCGGTGCTTCGCACCGAAGCACGCACGCGGGCCGCGGGCTTGCGGAGCTTTTGTGTGTTTTTGCGTGAGCTGGCATGAGCCGTCGTATGCTTGGCGTGAGTCGGCGTGTGCCCAGTATGTGCCTATCAAGACTTAATGGTTTTTTATTTTAAATTCTTATAATAAATAAAAACCGTTTTATTATTTATGAGAATTTATGGGAATTAAATAAAAAGATTTTTCATAAATACAATTTAATTCTCTTCTCTAAAATTTGCCTATAGAAGAAAAAGAAAATTTCATTTTCAACTTACCCCAGTCGCAGCTACTATCCTGACGACTTTTCCCCTCTTCTCGCTTTGTTTACGCACGTAGTTTTATTTTTCTATAAATCTTATTCGGCTATTAAGTTCGCAATAGGCCAACGAGTTTTTGCTAGCTGGGTTGGTATCAGGTGGTTTTATCCTGGATTCGATTTGTCCACACAGGGGTATAGCAACACTCTTTCTAGAGGTGTACCCGACAAATATAGAGTTAAGGGAAGTCTGTTGAACAGGCGACTCCATCTTCCTGTGAGTGTGATTTTCTGAAGTCTGCTGCTTTGTTTCTAACGCTTAATCTATTTGAAGTTTCTGTTTGGTTTGCTCACTGTTACAGAAATTTTCTCCAACATTTGCCACGCTGTAAATTAAGTACATTTTCATTGAACTTATTCCACAGTCAGCTGTAACTATTTCTACTTCTCATTGAATGAAACTGCTACCATTTCGGTATGCCAAATGTCGATGTCATGATATGCAAATTTAGTTATTTTATAATTGGTTCAGTAGGAGCTTCATATTGTGATTAGCTAGAGTTGTCTATTTAGTTCATCTTCAAATGAATTTTGCTAAGTAAATCGAGTAATTTGCTCTAAGATGCATCACTAGACTTTTGTAAGTTGTGACTGATATCACTGAAAAAAGATTAGGCTGTTGTTAACAACTTGGTTGATGCACATGAGCTGATTGACACTGCCATCTCCACTGCTTTGAAAGAAAGCAAGCCTGTTTATATCAGCATTGGCTTTAATTTACCCGCAGTTCCTCACCCAACTTTCACTAAGGAGCCTGTGTGTTTCTATCTTGCTCCAAGGTTGGTTTTATTATTGAAAGGAAAAATAGATGCGGATCATACAAATGGATTTAGTCTTAGAAGGACTTATATGTAAATTGGGTGATTCTAAATCTATTGGGTTCATTTAAACTGATAGTTCTTTGGCTACTTTTCAATGTGTGGGACTAAGTGACATAAATATGTACCGGGCATCCTGTAAGTTTAAGTTCTAGCCGACACATTTAACAACTCAAACCCATGCCGTTAGGGCAAGCTTGAACGGGTGAAGTGCAAGAGAGCACTATTAAAGAATGAAGCCCAGGGTCTAAAATGAACATATTATCATTAATATCAGCCTTTTTCCAATTTTTTAAAATCATGATATCAATAATGCCACCTTATTCTTTTCTTTATTATCGTCCAAAAGTGTCCACATTCCTGTTTTATTGTTGAACACTTGATCATTTCATGGGTGATATATTTTGGATTGTACTGATCATCCACAAAAACAAATTAGAATATAAAAAAGATAAGTAATTTTTTAACAAATTTATCAATATATCATCAATTTTTATGGCCACAAAATCCATTAATACAATATTACCAACACAATATATATATACAAAGATGGGAAGATTTGTTTAAAATACTTTTTTTTTTCCATGCTGTTACGGCACGGGTTAAACCTTAGTTCACTTATAAAATTAGGTTATACAATTAATTAGGGTATACAAATTTTCGTCCCACCTAGTAAAAGGGATATGGGTTGTCTAAATAGTATGAAAATATTAAACTACCTTTACTATATTAAAACTTAATACTCTAATCTATTTTCATTTCTATTACAACATAATCCTCTTTGTAAATCACAAAATTTTCATTTCCTCGTTTTCATTTATACATTCAAAAATTAAAAATTAAAAATAAAATAAAATAAAATAAAATAAAATTAGGTTTTCTGGTTTAACCAGAATCGACTGATATTTGTATGCCATATCTGTCGATTCTGGTTGATGTTCTTCTTAAAATACATCAAGAACAATCAGATGATATAAAAATACACGACGACCAATTGTTCTTGATATTCTTCATCCATTAAGAACATGATCAACCCAAAATAGATAGATATGG
>JAJJMC010020522.1:73199-141841 GCA_023531435.1 Papaver californicum | reverse complement strand
CCTTTGAAATTTACAATAGGAAAATGTTTTCATAATACCGGCTGATTCTGTGTCGATGTTCTTCATTCACAAAAAACATCAAAAGCTATTTATCTTTAGTGTATATCAGGGACTAGAAGACCTAACACATAATCTCTCTACTGAACCCTAATTATCTAACACTAACTATAATTTAAATCTAACAACTAAAACAATAAATTATAGATAATTTAGTCATTAACAAAACATTTGGATGTAGAGTTTTTAATTTTACTTCAAAATAAAATTTTTTTTCGTCTTATCTGGTATGTCCCAATTAATTGAAATATGCTCCAATTTAGTGAGGCTTTAAAATGTTGCTAGGAAGACAAAGCACAAAATCAATGTAGAATTGAGACACCCGCCATATATAAACCCATTCTCATGTTTAAAGTAGGCTTCCTTTATAAAAGTGGTATACTACATGTTCATAGTACAATACAACTATCAATAATGAACTCATATTCACATTTTGTAGATAGGAAAAAGATAAAAAAGAACCTAAAACACTTCTAGTGTTGCAGCAACAGCAAAAACATCCTCATCTCTGTCTGTGCATCCACCATGTTTACATCCACACTCCTTCCAATTCTTCGATGACGATCGGATTTGGTTCTTCCTTTTTAATGTATCCTTTGCACTGGGTATTATAACCTTCATTCCAATTTGCAATGAAGCTGGTTTTAGGCCTTCAAACGTTCGGCTCTCTGGAATTGTTGTAACCCATTTTTCAATCGATAATTCAGTTGAGTCCAATATACTTGCCCATGATATTTCAGTTGTACCCAAGAGCTTTGATCCAGTGATACTACCAAAGATTGATTTGGTATTTCTCCATCGAAGCTCAAATACTATACTTTGTCGACTAAGTTTATCGATAACATCTTTATCTCCCGAACACTCAAGCGATATGGATGCATTCCAATATGGATCACACATTGGCAATACCGGTATCTCTCGGGTATTGAGTTGTATTCTTTGGTTGTTTTCATTTTGAATGTAGTATCTAACAAAAACAGTTCCATTTGTTAAGAAGTTGAGATTTTTCGCTCTTAAGATTCTAAGCTCACAGTTAACTGATGAAGGAAATCTTTCACAAGAATCCATTGATATTTTGAGTTGTGCAAGGAGATGAAATATGGAGTGAAGAGAGAAAGAGTGGGAATTAGCAAAGGATTTGGTGTTGGTGTTGGTGTTGGTGTTGAGTTTGTTTGTGAGGCTCCTTTGTGCATGAGGAGTATATGTATAGTATTTTATGGGTGGAGGAATGTACTCTTTTCGGCCTTGAATTTAGTAACGAAATTGCTTTGTCGCTTCACTAAAACAATATTAATGAAACCTCCACCCAAATATTTGCGTGTACTTTAACAAAAATAAATGAACTTACTCATATTTCCAACAACAAAATCATGTTTTAGGGTTGACAAAGAAGGCAGGCTTGATCCCTTGGGGATCTTGAGGGGTTAAATACTATTTTCGAAACCATAAAATATTAAGTGAATAAAGATTTTGAATCTTCAGTTCTTTTATGCCGGATGGTGGGGGGAGTGCTCTAGGGACCAGGAAGAAGGAATGAAGAACAAGCAAAAAGTTGATGTTTAGGATTTGCATTAGAATATGAAAGACAGTATTGTGGGTAACACGATGGATTTATCTTGTGGTTAATATTAATAACAACGCGAAGATAATCTCAAAGACTTAGCTAGCTAGTTAAGAGTATCGATCCTCACTTTTTCATAAGATAGATAAAATCTGACAGATTAAAAATCATTTTATGTGCACTTTTGAAATCTTATGAAGCTGTAAATTCAATAATGTCCTTATCTGATATGTTTGTAAAAAAAATGAGGTCTTACTTATCGTACCTTGTCCCTATGATTAGATATGTTTGTAAAAATCATTCAATAATGTCCTTATCTTATTGTAAATTCAATAATGTCCTTAATCTCAAACACTATTTAAAAAAAGTAAAGTACATGTATTTAAAATTACTGCTTTATAAAATAAAAATAATACATCTTGATCCCCACTTGTGCATAAGATAAAATCATGAGGACATATCTGGTATGAAAATTTGGGAATCATGAGGACATATCTGGTATGAGTTGAGTTCCCTCTATTTATTATATTTATAAATTTAGCTTAAAAACTTAATCTGGTTGGATCATAACTACGGCCAGTATGTATCATATTCTTCATTGGTTAGCTAGGCTTAATGAACACTCTCGTTACACGCTATACCAGTGCTTTTCTTTTCCTTTAGGAAGGCTTTTTGTCTATTAATCACTCACTAAAAATTGTTATTTGGTGGATGATACCTTAATTACTTTCAAATTCCGTTGGACTTTGCAGGTGATTGATTAATGCTGGAGTATCCGGTATCAGTTTTGGGTCATGGGTATATCTTGGGACACCAAGGTAGTCATGTATCCCGAGATAGATTTTTTAATCGTGGTGTAGATTTTCATTTCAAGGTTGAAATTTTGGATTATAATAATTTTCTAACCACTTAGACGAATTATAGTCATAATTTAGATTTTAGAAGATTTCGCTAATGATATAAATTTATGGTTATTAGCTAGATTTGGGATTATATTGTTGATATAGGGGCATTAGGCAAATTTGGGTCATAATGGTGGGTTTCTGGTAAAAGGGCAGCCTTAGATCACCAAGTAAATTTTGGGGTTTCCACCAATATTCAGGTCGTAAGTTGTAGATGGTGAAATTCTTACCGAGGTAAAAAAGGTCAATTTGCAACCAGCCAGCCCAGTCCAAGCTTGTTTATTCAGTCAAAGTACACTTAAACTTTATAAGTACAGTTAACTCCCAAGTTCCATGAACCAAAGTTCGAGCCTAAACAAAAGACAAAGCTTCGGCCAAGTTAAAGCTCGAGCTTCTACCAAAGAAAAAAAATTAAGCTTACGCCTAGGTCTAAGACGGAGCTTAAGCTTCGGGCAAGATGAAGCCCAGGTTTCGAGGAAGACAAAACTCAGTCATCAACCAAGAAAAGGGCGAAGCCTCGGCCAAGATGAAGACAAATCTAATGCTTAGCCTAAGCCAAGGCTCAGACCTAAACCTAAGACGATTCTCGATCCTCGTTCAGGGAAAGACTCAAGCTTACACTTGAAGTAAGATTCAGAACTAAGACTAAGACAAGGCGTAAAGTTAAGCTTAAGCCAGGACTCAAGCTAGCCTCCAAATGCAATTTAAGCTTCAGCTTCAACAAGGGCTCGACTCAGTCTTAATCTAGCAACCATGCCAACGCATGACACTTAATTATGGTCGGTTCTACAACTAGGCCTCATAAGCAAGCTCAAAACTCTACAGACTTGAGCCATCCAAAGCCAAAACGTTAAGCTCATGACATCTAATATTCATTCGAGTTTTACAAGCGTATTTCTGGAAAATTAGTCTCCCAAAGCTCACAAACTCGACTATGGATCCTCACACCGAAATTAGGGTTTTTGTTCTCCTCAAAGATAGATACCACGCTTTTGCTCTCTTTTAAATACAGACTCTGGGCCTTAGCCTCACTTCAGAGTCGACCATGCCTCCGCTTTTCGCTCGAAGGACGGCTATGCTAGATTGACACTCAACTTCAGCCTTTGCCTTGTCCCTATGATTAGACAATGGCTTACCTTGCTCATATGGCAAATATTGTGCCAAAAGGCAAAATTAATATCATGATGTCGATTTTGGGAAACAATTTTTTTTTTTATGTCATTTAGCATATTTTCCAGGGTCAAGCTAATTTTGGGTCGCAAAGCTACTTATGGAGCTCGGAGCATATTTTGAGTAACATGGTAGATTTTAAACCATATTTTAAGGCACCTTTTGGATCACGATGCAGACTTTGGCCGGAATACAAATTTTGGTCTTCACGACCAATTAACATAAGCAAATTTTGTCGTGCAAAGTCAAATTTTAGGGCATGAGACAATTATGAGTTTTGAGGTGGATTTTAGGTTACACGAAAAATATCAAGTCACATACCGCGAGACAATTTTTTATGGCATTTTAAGGTCATGTTGAGGTCATTAAGATCATATTGAGGTCACTATATTGGAAGATATCAGTCTTGTTAGTTAGCATTCACAAAATTAAGTCGCACATGGTTATGTAATCTAGCTAGTAAATCCTATATTATAGCTAAGATAAGTTTTAGTTTACCTAGTGAAGATAGTTGGTTTGCTATCATCTAGGTTCACTTTTTATCCTATTATTCTATAAATAGGAATTACATGATGATTGTAAATCATCTCAAACATCTCTAAAAATCTTTAATATATTTTATTCTATGGAGTTTTATTCGTGGACGTGAACTATTAATACCGAACTATGTTAATATTTTATTTTTTATTTTATCTTTGATTTCTACCTATTCATATTTCATGAAACTAATTTATTTCGAATGATTTTGTATCATATATTATATTGACAAGTTTTGAGTTATGATATAATTATCGGGCGATGAAGTAATTTTTAAATTACGAGATAAATTTTAAGTCACAAGATCAATTTTGGATTACATGATAGATTTTGAGCTTGGGACTCATTTTGGGTCACTAGCAACATGTTGGCCGTGAGGCACGTTCTAGAGTTTGGGTCACAAGGCCCAAGTTAGCTCACTAATTAAGCAAATTAAGCAACTTTAGGCTCATACGAAAAAAAATGGTGTCACAAGATTGATGCTAGGATCACAATGAGTTAAGTTTTGAGTTAAGTTTTCAGATTGAGACTAAATCCTATCATTCTTATTATTCTTTTCTTTTTCACTAGAATTTAGTTATCCAAATAAATTTTCCATTTCATACTGATATCATTTAAATATTGCTAGGTAAGAAAGCACAGAATTGAATCATTCACCATAAACTCATTCTCATGTTTAATCCCAAAAATATGTTCCATTTCATATACAACTATCAATAATCAACTCGTACTTACATTTTGAAGAGATAAAAAAGATATAGACAAGCCTAAAACACTTCTAGTGTTGCAGCAACTGCAAACACATCCTCATTCGTATCAGTACACCCACCATGTTTGCATCCACACTCTTTCCAGTTCTTCGATGAAAATCGAGCTTGGCTCTTATTTCCCAATGTATGTATCTTCATCCCAATTCGCAATGAAACGGGCTTCGAACCCTTGGAAATGCTATTGTTTTTTGAGATTGCGGGAATCCATTTCTCTATTGATAACTCTGTTGATTCCAACACTTGTAGCCATGAAATTTCAGCAGTACCCAAAACTTTAGACCTGCCGAAAATCGATTTTGCACTTCTCAACCTCAGCTCAAAAACTACACTTTGTTGACTAAGTTTATCAATAACATCTTCATCTCTCGAACACTCGAGCGATATCGATTCGTTCCAACATGGATCACACATAGACGACGCTGGCACTTCGCGGGTGTTGAGTCGAATTCTTTGGTTGTTTTCGTTCAAAATATAGTACCTAACAAATAGAGTTCCACTGGTGGAGACGTCAAGGTTTTTAGCTCTTATGATTCTAAGTTCACAGTTAAGTGAAGAACATTTTTCACAACTATCCATTGAGAAATTGATAGTGAGAGATAAGTAAGGAGAGAAATAGAGACTGTTTGTTGTTGTTGTTGAGGTTTTGAATTTGTATATTGAGCCATTGGTGTTGGAGGATTATATATAGGTTTTTTTTTGGTTGTGCTTAGGAATATATTGTCTATTGTTAAGTTGATTTGCCACTTGACTAAAGAAAATGAATGAAATCCCCACCCAAATCTTTGCTTGTAGTTAAACAAATAGTAAATGAACTTTAATCTTAGTTCCAAGAAATTAAGAACATAAAGTGATCAAGTTCTACAACTACTTAGTAGAGGATATCTGGGTTGATCTTTGGAGATCTTGAGAGGCTATTATCCACTCCAAGTAAGTGAGGTGTGTAATTGTGGTGGGTAACACGTTGGATTATTTATGAAAAATTAAGAAACCATGTGGTTGAAATTAACAAGTGAATCTCCACTTTTGGTTTAAGATAAAATCTGGCAACATTAAAAAATGAATCTATGTTTATGAACTTTTGCATATTATTTGAACAGACAAGTTGCAAAATTTTCAAGATAAGAACTTCACTAGTGTCCTTGTCTAATATATTTGTAAAATCGGATTTTTACTTATCATAAAAGATTCACTTAAAATTTTGTCTCTGGATTTGCAATCTATTATCTATAAACAAAAGCTAAAGAGATGTCATTGCGACAGTTCAAAAATAAATAAATTATACAACTTCTGGTGTTTTTTCCACAACTTGTTTGTTAAATACAGTCACATAGGTGTGCATTTTCAGAAGGAATCCTAGCTCAAAATGACAAAATCATGAGCTCTTGTTTGTTCCTTTATCATTGATTTTTCTTCAGAACCACAATCAATTGAATCAGTCTGGACAATTTCTATTCTATCGAAACGAAATTATTAGGATGACTAATGGATATGGAGTAGTATTGATTCTACCAGAACCTATTCTAATTAACAAAGTTATATATTAAGAGCGTGTGGATATTTCTTTCTTACGATAGCTTTTTCCTAAAAATACCACTCTTAATAGATTTTATGTTTTTCTCTATTTTATCTTCCAAAATTATATTTTTTTCTCAGTATATTTTTAATTTATGAATATGTTCTTTCTCTTATTTCCCGTATTTTTATTTTCCTGTCTTTTTTTGGATTCAAATCTTCTATTCTTATGGATTACTAATTTTTTGTTATCTGATCTTCAGTTATCTCCTCCGGGAGCAGTTTTGCGTTTGGAGTTTGCTCCCTAAGCAGTTTTTTCAAGAGAGTTCTTACACCGAGTTGAATCGGTCTGCAGTTTCCTTTCCAATTATTTCAACTGCCTAATTTACTCCTTATTTTGAGAAACTTTTCTAAATTATGGATTCTCAATATTCGTTGATTGATAATCGCCTTCATAGGCGTTGTTTCCTTCAATTAATCAATGTTTTCACCTACATAATAATTACCCTGCATCTATCTTAATTCATTTACCTTCCAACATTCAACTCTACCATCAGAATATCATCCTAAACATGAATACTTCCGGTATGAGAAATCCATCACCCCCAAAATCCCCGTCCACTATTGAAAAACTCACTAGCCAAATGAATCAATCTTCTTTGATTACCCATCCTAATATTCCTAAAAAGAGAACTCTATCTACCAATGTTCTTAGAGAAAGTTATGATCAATGGAACTATGCCTTCTTAGGTAGAGTCTATGCCCCTCAAGTCGTTCTTATTTGTACTGTTGAAGACGAGCTAAGGAAGCAATGGCAAAAGAAATCATTTCAACTGAAAATGGTAACACACGACTCATTTATCATCAGATGCAATTCTAAAACGGACTATGATGATATAGTGGAGAATGAACCATTGGACAGTAGATGGCCATCAGCTGTTCCTAGAGAAATTTGATCCTTCGTCTCTATAATATAGATGTCACTTTTCTAGATGATAGAGTCGTCAAGGAGATAGTTCAACCATTATGTGTCTTTAAAGATATGATACCAAAAAATGAAAATCCTGAAAAAAAACAAAGTGGTAAAAGTACGAATAGAAATGGATATTTCAGCTCCTCTTGTTCGTGGCTTCTGGTAGACCAACTTAGCTGGTGAAGTGATATGGATCGAGTTCTATTATGAAAAGCAACCTGAACACTTGTGCAAAAAATGCTTCATCAGAGACCATAAAGAATTCATTGCAAATATGTGGAAGAAGATTTATTGATGAAACAATTCGGCTTTATCCCTCTTGAAGATCAACGCAAAGATTTTATAAGTGCCATAAGAAGCAGGATGTTCATCAAAGGAGTATACTTTAGTCTCGATCACTTGAGAAGATCAGATTTGGAAAAAATAAAGAAGAATAGCGGGAATCTGTCACATGTTAATGAAACGGGCCAATTTCATATCGGGTCCGGGTTTAGTGGATCCAGCACTAATAAGAAAAGAGCAATAACCAATGGGTCTGCTAATAATACTTTAGCCCATATCCATATCCATAACTCTCAACAAAGCCATCAATCGAATTTCAACTCAATCCCTAATCCCCTTTTCTCAAACATCTCAGAAGATGAGGCTGAAGGAAACTATTCTCAAGATGGAGTAAAAATCAACCAGCCAAAAGATGTTCAAGACATCTTTGATAATGAAAAAGGAAAGGAAACTGCAATTATTAACTCCAATCTCCAAATCGAGCAATCTCTCCAAACTTCAATTGTTGATGGTGATGCTGGTACTGATCAGGTAATCTCCTATATACATCTTATCTCTCTTCGTTACTATAATCATAATCATAATTTCGTTACAAATAAATCAGGAATTAGCCTTTTTTAATTTTGTTTTAATATTCATTTTATGACGTATCTGCAAAAATTCTTTCCATCTCATTTGTCATCTTTTTGTTGTGAAACCTTGTTGTAATCCTTTTTGTTTTCATATTATAACACATCTTAGCAATAGGAAAATAAAAATCATTATTTAGAATTGCAATGGGTTTGCCAATAAAACCACTAGAGACCATATCAAGAATTTAGACCATTCAATAACCCTGACATAATTTTTATTTCTGAAACAAAAATTGATTCAGACAAGATTCTTAACTATGTTAGGCACCTAAATTTTCCTAATAATCATTATGTTCCCTCTGTTGGCTTAGCTGGTGGCTTAGTATTGTTATGAAAAAAAAAGATGGCTTTAATCTTTATATTGTTGCTAATGATAAAAACATGATTCATTGCTTGATTAGTAGTGACACAGCTAAGCCAGAATGGCTCTTAACCTGCATGTATGATACCCCATACCCTAATCTTAGGCTTGATCAATGGAGTTTCATTAAAAACTAAGGTGTTGATAATCCCGATCTTTCATAGGTTTTTTTAGGCGACTTAAACATCACTCTGAATTTAGAAGATAGAAACTCTAATAAAGCTAGTTTTTCAATGTCCCCTAACATTGTGCAACTCATTGATGACGCATGATTGTAAGACTTGGGTTTTCATGGTAACCAATTCACTTGGACAAGCAATAAACATGGAACATGAAAGATTAAATCAAAATTGGACAGAGCATTAGTCAGCGCTCAGTGGCAACTTCAATTTCCAGACTCTCATTTACTTCACCTCCCTCATCTTGGTTCTGATCACTTCCCGATACTTCTCAACCTTTCAGCTCAACATACTTCTAACAGAAAATCATTGAAATTTTTTGAATACTATCTCAGAGATTCTACCTGTAAAGAGAAAATCATCTCGGCTTGGGATTGTAATGTCAGAGGGTCTTCCGCTTATAAATTATAGTCTAAACTGATTAATGCTAGAAGAACCATTTCTAAATGGAACAGAGAGACTTTTGGTAACATCCAAGATAAGTTAGTTCATCTCCACCAAGAAATGACAGCTCTGCAGAATGCTAGTACAGATGGTAGTAATACTCACAAGGTAATTGTTGTGGAAGAACAAATAGAGGAATGGAAGCAGAGATAAGGAAAATATGGAAGAAAAAATCATGTGGTAATAATATACTGGAGGTTGACAATAACTCTAAGCATTTCCATATGATGGCAAACTATAGAAGAACCAGAAATATAATAGAGTCTCTTAAGAATCCTCAAAGGTCAGTGGTGTATTGGTAGGAAAGACATGGAGGAGCTTCTTAACAATCACTTCATGGAAGTAAGTACTACAACAAATCCAGAAATAGATGAAGATCTCATAAACCTGATCCCAACTGTCATTTCAAGTGAAGACAATGCTTTTCTCACTAAGTACCAGCTATGGAGGAAATACACATTGTTCTAAAGTCCATGAAACCATGGAATTCTCCAGGCAATGATGGCTTCCCTCCAGGATTCTTTCAATCGCAATGGGAGACAGTCAAAGAGGATGTCACAACTATGATCCAGAGACTTTTCATCACCAAAAACATTCCAAGAGCATCAACAAAACAAAGCTCATCCTTATTCCTAAAATTAAACTTCCTCAACAACCTGCATATTACAGGCCTATTGCTCTCTGTAACACAACCTACAAACTCACCTCCAAGATTCTCGCAACAAGAATGGAGAAGTTTTTGGACATGATTATATCTCCAATGTGGTCTGCTGATGTTCCAGGAAGACATATCTCACACAATGTGACTCTTGCACATGAAATAATACACTGTATGATGAAGAAGAAGAAGAAGAAGAAGAAGAAGAAGAAGAAGGGAAAAAAGGGTTATATAGCTGTAAAATTGGACCTGACAAAAGCTTTTGACAGGGTAGAGTGGTGTTCCTAGAAAGAATAATGAAATAGATTGGTTTTGATGAAGATTGGTGCAGGTTGGTGTACCAATGTATTAGTAACACATAAATTCAAATTTAGCTAAATGACGCTCCATGTTCTTCATTCAAGCCATCAAGGGGCCTTAGGCAAGGGGATCCATTGTCCCCTTACCTTTTCCTTCTTACTATGAAAGTTTTTACAGAGCTTTAGCTTTTGCAGAGCATAACAAGAAGATCCAAGGGATAAGAATTGCTAGAAATGCACCTCAAGTAACTCACTTACTCTTTGCGGATGACTGTTTGCTTTTCACCAAAGCAAACATCAAAAATGTAAAAAACTTACTTGATGTCATTAATGCTTTCATGAAAAGTTCTGGACAACAAGTGAATTTCCAGAAATCTCCGATATACTTCTCAAAGAATCTGCATCTAAGATATTGTAGACTGCTTACAAGAAGACTAAAGGTCAAGAAGATGGATATTGATGAGAAATACCTAGGAATCCCTCTTATTCTTAATAGGAAGAAGATAATATCATTTTCTAGTTTGATTCATCATATGAAAAGGAGACTTTCTAAATGGAGGGGTAAATTCACCAATCAAACTGGAAGAACAACACTAGTAAAGACAATCCTTAATGCGATACCGCTACATCAAATATCTGTTTAAGTTACCAAATTCTACCATTGAAGACATGAACAAGATACAAAGGAAATTTTTATGGAACAAAGAAAAAGGAGTTTGCATTACTTCTTGGATGAAACTCTGCAAAAGCAAACATGCAGGTGGACTCGGGTTCAGAGATCTTGAATGCTTCAACAATGCAATGCTTTGTAATACGTATTGGAAGTTATGCAATAGCTATGACCAGTTATGGGACAGATCTTTCAAGTCCAGGTATTACCTTAACAACTCTTTTCTACATGCTGAAGATAAAAAGAATGCAACTTGGTGCTGAAAGAGCCTTCAAAGAAATGTCGATTTCATAAAATAGTTTATCTTTTGGAATCTAGGAAATTGTGAGAAAATATCCATTTGGAAAGATAAATGGTTCCCAAATCTACACTTTCATCCAAGTCCAAGACAAGAATCTACTAAAAAAGCTGAGAACTATTACTTTGTCTCTCAGCTAACTGACAAGGTACAGAAAACTTGGAATATTGACCTTGTGTACTTCCTATTTGACAGAGATATTTTTCATATGATTACAAGAATTAGAATCCCAAGACTCTCGGATGATAGGTTTATCTGGACTCTGACCAACAATGATGTCTTCACAGTAAAATCAGTGTATCATAAATTGGTTGAAATCAAGACAGCCAATCGTATTGCTAGTCCCATTGATGAAAAACTGTGGAAGAATATGTGGAATATGCCTACCATGCCAAGGATCAAACATTTTATTTGGAAATGTCTGTCGGATATTGTACCTTCAAGTGAAAGAGTTAGAAGACATATGGACGGAGAAATTTCTGTTTGTGCTTTCTGCGAGAACCATTTGGAGACTACTGAGCATATACTCATGGATTGTACTTTCACTAAAGTTGTCTTAACCTCTATCCCGGGCAACAGAAGTGCAATACATGGACATACTACTGTTCAATCCTGGGTTGCTAGTTAGTTTGTAGATACTTCCTCAAATGTTTTCATGGATGAGTTATAGGTGTTACATACCTCTTGCGCTCTTTGGGAGATCTGGAAAGAACGATGTAGGGAATTTTTTGATAATACTACACCAAACCACATCAGTACTATTAAGAGAATTCAAAGTCTTTATACTATTATTAAGAATAGTAATAATGGTGCTTAAAGAGGTGTTAGTACAATCAACTCTAACAATACATCTGATCCTAATAGATGCTGACAACCTCCTTTATCCCCATATTTAGCTATTAATTGTGATGCTTCATTTAAAAAAGAATTCAATGACAGTGGGATTGGATTAATAATTTGAATTTTGTAGGTACCCATCATTCATCAAAATGCTTCTACAAACATGGACATCTAAATGCAGAAGAGACGGAGTGTGATGCTGTGTTGGAGGCGAATGTTGGGCAAATAAGCTGAATATACATCACTTAAAGTTGCAAATAGATTCAAAAAATGTCGCAGCTGCTGTCAATGGAGTATTCACATGTCTGTCATGGAGAAACCAAAGAATTATTAAAGACTACAAACATTATCTAAATAGTTTTGATAACTGGATTTGACGGTATATTAGTAGGAAAAATAATAAGCGGCTAAGCATGTTAGAAGATTTAAAATTTTTAAGGAATGGTCTAATATAGTTCCTGTTTTTATCTCTGATCATATAAACAGGAAAGTGGTTTCTGTAAACTCTTCTTAAGATTAATATCTCTTTCTTTGAATGAATAATAATAAAAAAAAACAACTAAAGAGATTGATTGTTACGAGGACATTTCTCTTTTGGTTCCCTTTGTTTATATACTCCACATGAAGCTCTTTTATTGGTTGACAAAAATTGTGGCCATTTCAAAGCGACAAAAACTTCACTATTTATTGATTTTTGTCGCTTCACTGTATCCCACTCCCAGTTAATGGGTTGATTACTGGAGAGGGCCTAATGACTGTTACACATAATCTACTACTGTAATGGCCATATTTTAAAGGGATGTCCTTCATTACACAAGCACCAGTGGTCTAGTGGTAGAATAGTACCCTGCCACGGTACAGACCCGGGTTCGATTCCCGGCTGGTGCAATCCATATTAATAGGGATCATTTTTTATTTTATTTATGATGTTTTTTTTTGCTTTTGTTTTTGAAGAAGTCAATACTCAGAAATCTCAAAGACAAAATGGACCAAAAACCAATTTAAAATGATAAATATTGTGTATATCAATAGGCAAAAACTCATAAACACACCAAACAAGTTTAAAGTTTAAACCCATATGGGGTTTTTATGTACAAAAACCCTGTCCTTAATCACTCTTAAATTATCATTTGGTTTCAAATTCTGGTCTTATCTCTCCTCTGCCTCAAGTTCACTATCACCGTCCCTCATATCTGCCCTTCCATCGTCTCCTATGTCACTTTCACTAGCAGTCTCCCACTCAGAATCATCAGCTTCTTGGCCATAGATATTACCTGCTCCTCCTTCACCCTCGCAACTAACCCCACCATGTTTAGTGGCAGCCTCTGTAAATAGCCAAGCTGCTCGCATCTGCTTCTTGACTAACCTCTCAGCATAATCAGGAACTTTATTTTGCTTCAAGGAAAGGTCAGGATCATTCGACTGCGAGCACTCATTTATGAATAGAATGGCATCAAGTAAGCTCTCTTTAGCTAACCCAAGCATGTCATATGCTTGAGCCCTTCTCCACAAGCTCTTTGTGTGACGGTTAAGAGGGTTATGCAGGCACAATGCATGTGTAGCATCACTTATGGCTGTCAAAGGTTGCTGAAGAAGAAGATGACACTGAGCTCGGTTACTATAAAGAACCACCCTCTCCTTTTTGGACCTCATAGGACACAGTGCCAATGCCTCTGAATATTTTGATGCAGCTCCAGATATATTTCCCGAAGAGAACAGAGAATTTCCTTCGAGCTTGACAACTAGAGCTGCTGCTTGTTTGATATGAAGATCCTCCTTTGGCATGTTTTTCTCCCATTTCAATCTCTGTCTAGAATTTAGTAGTTCATCAATCTGTTCTTTAGTGCGACTACTAATGGAGGTACGCCCAGTCCCTGGTGATTCGACACATTCTTGAAGAACATTTACAATAGAATCCCCGAGCTTTTTGTGATCTCCCAAAGTTGAGATTTCTGCCAGGTCAATAAGTGCAGGTACGGCTTTATCAGTCACCTGTATGAGAAAATGGAAAGAGCAATTTAAAGAATATCGTGATCCAGAAGAATCGATGTGCTTCTGAAAAAGAAGCTAAAACAAACAAACAAAGCTCGATTACAAGAGTTTTAAGTAGTATTTTGGGATAGAAAAATCAAGAAGTGGAAAACTGAGCAGTTTTTTTTAATTTTTTTTCTTTTTTTCTTTTTTGCGTTTTAAAGTTGACGCCTTGCTTCTCTTGTGGCATATCTCTATGAAACAGAAAATATAACATTTGGGTGGTTCTTATTGTACAATCAATCACACCTTACAACTGCACTAAAACTTAGAATGATTACTCCTAAGTCCTAACAGTGTTTGGGACCAAAAATATTAGATCCCAAAATTTCTGTGCTGTTCAAATTTTTATGTATCTTTAACAATTTACAATGTGATGAAATACACATATTAAGATACAACCATCACTCTGTGTACTGTCTATACAGATCTAGTGAGTATTTCAATTTCTCTTTCGGCATTTCAGGATGTCCATTGCTGTTTCCAGAAATCTAGACTATGGTTTCCATTTCTATTGGGGTAATTCTGGCTTCTTAATGCTATCAAAATAAAAATAGGTAAAGGGGAAAATTGAAGCACGTCATTTATATATAAAGAACAGGCAATTGCAAGAAAATTTACGAAGCATTCAAGCCTTACATTTTTTGCAGGTGTAGTTGAAATTATGGCCAGCACAATTATAGGAAACTCAACATAAAATAGAAAGTCATAGTTTTTATGAGCAAGACGGTCGATAGTTAGAGTTTGAAAATTAAAAGGCTAAACATTTTTAAGAAAGCATATCTAATAGACATGCATGAATGAGCCTTACCTTGTGACAAGTAGCTGGATCCTGAAGAAGCCAAATAAGGCAGTCGATAGCCATGTATTGCCAATCATCAGAAGAGCGAGCAATATTACACAGAGCTTCAACAATACCAGGACAATTAGCAACATGCCCTCTGCCAAGTTTATGATGACAAATTGTCCGCAACAAACCAATACCAGCTGGCGAGTTTTCATTAACTAGTCCACCCCACATGCCTGGCAATTTGACTAAGAACTCCGGTTTGCATATGATAGAGAGAAACTCAGGTTTGAACGCGAAGCAATTAATAAGCTGTAGAGACCAGCACTGCAACTGACTAGCCCATTCCTCTGCTTTCCTTGATTCCATCTCGACACCACCCATGCCACGAGTAAGCAAATCACAGTGATAATTAAGCCTTCTATCCATTTGCTGGTAGAAATGAGAGTAAACAATCTCTAATGAGCTCATTGCCAGCTGAATAGAAAGTTCAAGAACCTCTCCGTGATTCGCCACAGAAGGAAAGGTACTAGCATATGTAGCTAAATGCCCTAGGGCTCGCACTGCTACTCTCTGCTCCACCCATGTTAACCTTCCTCTTAAAAGTTCGACCAAGGGAGGAATCACTCCAGCATGGACAGCACTTTCTGCGAATTCTTCCATATTCATAGTGTAAGATCCAATTATATGAGCTGCATAGTATGGAATATATATATTTTGGTCATGCGAAAGCCAGCGTCGATTCTTCAGACCCTTGCATATAAGTGCAGACATGCACTCAAATATTCCCAAATCAATGAACTCAGGGTCATTAGGATGTGCCATGGCAGTATTCCAAAGTCCACTTATAGGAAGAACCTGACCATCCTCATCCAGAGATGGAAGTTCTCTGAAGAATTTCAACACACTAGTTCTGCGTTTACTAGGGTTAGCCTCCTTCATAACACAGAAGAAGCATCCAGGGTATGGACAATCTTGCGTCATTTTATCCATGTCAACAAAATCAATTATTCTTCTTCACAATAATTACAGCAAAATCCACAAAACTTCCCAAACAGATTATAAGAACTTCATTACTGCATATTAACAAGATGCTAGTGTAAGACAGGGCATTCAAAGATAACATACATACATACATACAAATTTGCCAACCAAAACCTGAAATTTAATTACATGGAAAAAGAGAACAATTGTATGAATCAGACAGTGAAAAAAACAGTGAAATTGCTTAGTTAAAACCACAACACAGTGGAATTGCCAACAATTGCACTATCACAATGATGAAAAAAAATGGCCAATTCAGACAATTCCCTGAATGAATTCATTAGTAAACTTAATACGGCACAGTGCAATACCTAATTTTAAGAAACAATCAACAAAAATCTCAATCTCTAACAAAAACAGACAAAAAAAAACACACGCACTAACTACACTCAGTCACCCAACCAGATCAAACAGTTTTAACTACAGGAACACACACGATTATGGAACATAAAATTAACACAAATGAAACAGTTTTAACCCCTGGACATCGAAGAATTGAAACTATCCACACAAATGAATCAAACCAACACAAAATGCTAACAAAAATTAACATCACAGCAACAAAAACAAAAACAAAAGAATTCAATCGATTAGAAACCATTTTCAACACTAAAAATCCACAAAAAAAAAAAGTAAGCAAAACCCAGAAAAGAAGATCCAATAATAACTGTGAAAAAGTGAGTGAAAAAAAGGCATACCTCAATCACAGAGACATTAATCATCAGTAAACTTAAGAAAAGCTTCCAAAATCAAAAAATCTAGAGTGATAATAAATCCACAGACAAGAAAAGGAAGAAGAGGGGGGATCTTACAAGAAAGTAATAGTGGTTTGAATACAGTCAATGGATAATTACGTCTTTTTATGTTACAGACGTTTGATTCTTCTCGAGATTACTCCATTTACATAGGATTGTACGGTGGATGAGAGTGGGGTTAAAGGTTCTTTATGGACTGACTGACACAGAATTATTGAGTATCCGTATTTTTATTATCGTATAAAGTAGATACTATATATATACACTAATGGATGCCATTGATTATGCTTTAATCGCCACAATGAACGGCTTAGATTGAGATGAACGTGTTCGGAAATGGACTGGGATGGGCCCACTTTGCTACCTTTCGTCCGATAAAGACGAATTTGTAGCATTAACGTTTTTAAACGCTTTGTAACGGTGATATTTTGGGACTTCATGGACCCACAGGGGACGATGGTCCCATTGCTTTGTCGAAATGCCTAAGAGCAAAGCCAGTGGGCATTGGCAGGTGTTTAAGCAAAACTAACTTTGGACAATAGGAAATTGACAAGAAGACTTAAACAGAACCGATCGTCTCAACTTGGGTTGCTCGTTCCAGGATGAGTTGTAAGTATAATATCAGCATAGATTCTCCATTTACATCCTGGTTTCAAAGCAGTGGTTGTATGCGCATCACCTTCATTCATCTTACACATCCCATGTTTATTTCCATAAGCTATTCTTTTTAGGTTGGGTTTGGAATTCGACAAGTTAAATGCCAATGGTACAAACTTTTATGGGTCCTAATTTTCGTGGAGATATGGGGTGGTTACTACTACTATTATGGGCAGGTAGGGGTCAACAACAATCAATGAAAAAAAAAAAATTCAATGTATATCGCAAACATTCCTTGGATTATCCAATCTAAAAGGAGATCCGAGCTTTGGTCCTCGGAAATAAACGACGGTGATGGGCAAAATAGATATTCTCTCCATTAATTGGTGCCCCAAAGAAAACTGGATGTTTGAAAAAAACGACTTGAACATGAACGTTCATTCAACAGCCGTCGGTGATAAGCCGGTAAATAGAAGTAGCAAATGCCGGTCACATGAACGTGCATTTTGATGGCCATTTTTCAAATTTTTGGTTTTAATTATAGCAGGGATGGACCCAAGAATTTGTCTTGGATAGGGCTATATTTTCAATTCTGTGTAAGGCGGCCAGAGGCCGTCGATTTTTTTTGCAGCTCGTACGTAAGAGTAAATGGAATTTGGTTATAAAGATACACTTGCATAACCAATTTGAAGTCCATAAATTTTTTTGACTTGAGCATCAATTAGAATCTTCGCCATAACTTCTAAAAGAAAATATCAATCGACATCAATGCTATCGACCGGTACGTTCAAACGTAATCAGAAATATATACCACTTAAAACGTTATAAGGATGTAATACTATCGTCCGATGACAACTACGGCGGGATGCAAACTAAAAGAAAACTTTATTTTTCATTCAGTTTAAGAGTTTATTAGCTAGTGGGCTGGGCTAAATTTAAAAATTAACATAATATATATACTTAAGGAACGGGCTATAGCCTCAGTTGGCCCCTTATTAGGTCCGTTCCTGAATTATAGTGTACATATCTTTCTCGAGGCCAGGGCGTACCTATATAATAGCTAAACCAACATCCAAATAAAACTCACCTTATTCTTCCAATCCATAAAATTCCACTGCCACAGAGAAAGTTTGTTTGTCCGAAGTGTGGCCACATATGGTTAGCAACGGCATGTTATACTTGTTTGTCTTGTAAGTGCAATCTATCAACAAAACTTGATAGAAGCATTGAGCCAATTGGATCATCTTCGGATGCGTCAAGAAAATACGAGTCACTTTGTCGTCCATTACCTGATTCTTCATTGTGTAGTTATGTTGCTCGGCTAACCACTGAGATTGTTCCACAACCGCTCTACCATCTTATTTCGTCCTCCTGATGCTTGCTCTTGCCGCATAGATTTGCCTCAAAGTGGACAAGTTTTTAGGATCATCCTCCTTGATCTTCCTAAGGATATTACTTGGTGTAGTTGCCTTCATCGAATTTACCGTTGCTTTTTGATGTGGTTTTAACCCACAAACGACAGCGTGTCCAATAAGAGATTCCGGATCATCATGATTATGAAAACCATTCAACACTCTACATAGCTTGTATGCACCATCGCGTCTATGCACTATAATCTTAAACAGACACTCATGCTTCTTTGATTTAATAATGTAGACCCTCTGCGTCTTCTTCGCATACGGTTTGTCATTTTTCCAGTGACTTTCAATCTTGCCATTTCTCTCGCAAACAATTTCCAAACGATCATTCCTCGAACGTTTTCCTAAGACTAATGCTTGTTTGATCTCTATCCCTTTTTCCACAAGCCACTGCTTTGCATCGTCTCTATTTTCCCACACAAAATCAGTGTAGTAGTGGTCAGAAGTATCATGCCCCATCTGAGACATGGGTTCAGGTTGATCGCTTCCGAGTGTTTCAACAATCTACAATACATATTGAAAAAATTAGCCTAACAAAATCGGTGGAATGGGACAATCGTGCGAACGATTCTAAAGAATCCTCTTTTATGTCCTCCCATATCAACCGATTCTGCCTTGTCTATATTTTTGAAAAAAATCCCCCAAGGCTGGAATCGGCACACGTGAACTGACTTGTGTACCAATTCTAGCATTCAGCAAAGTGGAACTCTCTGGACACTTTTTCAATTAGAATCGGCGCATAGAGAAACACCTGTCGAACGATTCTGTTTCTGGAGAATTTGGGAAAATCTTCAAGGGATGAAATCGTTCGATAAATGAGTCCATAAATGTCGATTATTTAACCTACCAATCCTGCCAAAATATATACCAAAATCGGTCGTTGTTCATGACCACATCCACCGATTCCGGTTCATATTCTCCAAGAGATAGAGAATCGTTGGATACGATGTTATCTTATCCAACGATTCTGGGTAGAACATAGCCTAGAAAACAGCTCAAAAATTTGCAAAAGAATCCACTTTTAGGCGATTATAAGGTTGAAAAACATGTTTAGAGATCCTAATAACGTATACCTGATGATTGAGAGCATTAAGACCTTCATTTTCCCGGTTAGATTCTTCATTTGCTTGAATAAATTCATCAAATATGCCTTGGTTCACACGTTCTTGTTCATCCAACAAATAATCTAAATTGGTAGGATCGAACTCTTTTCGTAGTCTGATTGGTGATACGTAGATGCACCCACTTCATCATCACCACTAGAATCCTCATCGTCACTATAAATTTTCATCTTTACTACCAAATCAAAAAACCCGAGTTTTCCACAACTTTTTCTCCTTCTTCTACAAACTTTGAAAAACAACTCTATTCTAATTTTTACAATCTAACACTAACTATAATCTAGTTTTAATCACTAACTAAATTTAACTAATATTTGAATTAATTAATACTAATCAAGCATATAAGTTAATACTCCCTCCGTCCCACTAATAGATGACCTATTCATTTTTAAATTTTGTCCCACTAATAAGTGACATATGTCATTAAATAAGGATATATTTTTAAAACTACCCTTTTAATTGTTTATTGTTAGTATAAGAAATATGTATAATTTGATAGCCATGTTTATATTCTTTACATATGTGTTTTAAAATGATTTTCAATGGTATAAAGTTTACGAATATCCGTGATATAATTTAAGAGATATATCATTTCCAAATTTTGTTAATTATTATATATAAGGGTATAATTGTAAAAAATACTTAAGAATACTTCTCTTTTCTCCTTGTTTTAAGAATTATGCAATCTTAAACTAGATCATCTATTAGTGGGACGAAAGGAATAGTATAAATAGTTGGATAAAGATTTTTTTATTATAATGACCCGTAGGGTCAAAATAATTCCTATAAACTCCAATATAGTCAGGATTATTTGGGGCGTTAAGGGCCTCTTTCCGTGAAGGAATCAATAGTCACATTTTTTATAGCTTAAATAAGCTTGCCTCCATTTGCCAGCTTATATTTAGAATTCATAAAGAAATTTTGGGCTTTTTGTAGTACTAGATAAGGATTTTTGGAGCTGTAACCCACGTTACAAATTTTATGCTACAAGACTAATTTCAAGTTATATGAAATTTTTGGGACAAGAAACAATAGATTTGAGTGTCGAGACATATTATGGAGTATTTCCCAAGTCATGTTTAACATGACAAGGCAAATTTTAGATTATGCAGAGGAATTTGAGTCCCGGATTATTTTGGGCTTTGGATTAAAACACAATCGAAAACTTTGGGTTACAGTGTTACACAATCACAAAGTAAATTATGGACCCAAGCCATATTTGGAGAAATTGAAAAATTATAAAACTGTAGAATACTTCATCAGCAACATTGCAACTATTAGTCCTCATGATTTCGACAAAGCTATACACACAGTAGAAACAATCGTTTTTCTTTTCGTAGTTGTTGGCTTGCTACAAAAGTAAAATCCTAATCCATTGGTCCGTCCAAATAAATTTTTTGGACGAGAGCCTGGAGCTCCTCATAACTAGTGAATATAAATTGCACACAAATATGTTTCCCAGGATGTCTAACTTCTGTAATGTTATGATCAAAGACAATATAAAGATCACTATCCTGCAGCTACACACTACTCTTCTTTCATACTCGCATTTGCCAGCACATATTCAGAACTCATAACAAAACTTTGGATTGTATTTACCACTTTCCAAGAAAGATATTACCATGATCACCTTCCAACCGCTTGAAAGGACCTAGATCTTCAGCATATTCTAAACTACGTTTACAGCTCTGGTGCAGATGGTTCTTGTTGTACCTGCAAAATTTATGACAACCAAGCTTCAGAAACAGAAACATAAACACACTCGACAACCTTGTTTTTTTGACATGACAAAGATACCTGAAAGAAACCATATCGTTAACAAAGCATATCATAACTCATATTCTCATCTGAGACACTGAAGGGTCTCGCCAAGAGGGTGGCGGAAGTATCGTTGGCATTGGCTTTAGTACAAATGGTAAATACAATAACGTATCCTTATTATCTGATGGTACATTGCTGTTACAAACGAAGAATGGATGGCAAAGCTCTTCATAAGTACCCGTCCGGATGTTGTATGCACAGACGTAATTTTTGGTACCGAGAATAACAACATTTCTATCTACTGGACTGAAACCCAATACCTGGATAAGACTCACATCAAATCCATTTAGAGGCACCTGAATATTTCCTAAACGTAATTTGTTTTCAATTTCTGTTAATATGTTGTGTAATGTAACATCTTTGAGCAACACATGACAATTCTCCTCTTCCAATACCCAAACACCCAAAGTCTTCCTCATGCCAATTTGTGCGAAACAGATCCACCCTTCCGCTTCCCCAAGACGACGACCGGGAATATGGATAATTGTCACCCCTCTTATAGTTTGATGATGCAAATTCCCTATGTCATCATGGTCAGGAAAATCAATCAACCTACATGTACTGCCATCATTTGTTTCGTTGAGATTGTATGCTATCATTTTGTTTTTCCCTTCAATCCAGTAGAGAATACCTTTATTAATGAGTATAGCATTGCTACATCCTGAGACTGTCCAAGTTACAGCTTGAGGGCACAAAATTTGGTAGACACTCCATGAACCCGATTCCGAAATGAATATTTCAATGTTGAATTTGTTGGACTCCCCAAAAAATTGTGGTATAAGCACAACCTTGTAACTGGTAGAAGTTTGCAATGAGAAACACTCACAGGCCAGAGCAGCCAAATACCTGCTTCCCTCTAGCAGTGTGGGTGGCAGAGGCAATGAGACCCATTTCTTGGTTAGAAGATTACAGACATAGTAATTACTTCTCGTGTTAAAATTTGGTGAACAAAGAACTAAACCATTACTTATACCCAAAACGATTAATTCTTCTTGTTCTTGATTTAAGAACTTAAATGAAAATCCATCTCACGTTTTATTCCATGAAAAGCAAGATAAGATGACAGATGATGATGTATAAATTCACCTCCACCATCTGTCCTAATGGTTTTAATACTGCAGCCAAGATGTTTTTCAATAAATGTCTTAAAATAGTAGAAAACATTCTGAAATTGAGCTTTGTCATAGAGAGGGAAGAACCAACAGAATTTGGTGAAGTCATCTATGATTGCTACATAGTATTTATAACCTTTTCTAGATATTACAGGACTGGGTCCCCAGAGATCAAGATCTAATAATTCTAGAGGTTTTGTACTAACACTAGTAGAAGATGGAAAAGGTAGTTTATGTGTTCTTCCAAGAGCACATGAAGTACAAGTTATTGGTTTACCTATGACTGAAGGAAGTGCCAGAACTTTAGAGATACACTGCATAGTCTTGAATGAAGTATGCGCCATCCTGTTGTGCCATATTTCAGAAGTATTTGAAGTGGTAGTAGTTGAGTAAGCCCTGTGTGACCTTTGTGGCAAGAACTGAATAGGATAGAGTGCATCACTTTGGGGTCCTTCTAAAAGAATCCTCCCAGTTGCCAAGTCCTTAACAGAAAAACCATCAGATGTAAAAGTTATAGAACATTTATTTTCTTTAGTAAACTGATGAACTGAGAGAAGGTTCTGTGTTGCTGTAGGAACAAGAAGAATATTACTTAGAGTAAAGTAATGTGTTGGTGAAGACTTAATAGAAGAACCAGAATGAGTTATATTCATACCTATTCCAATAGCTGCATGTATTTGGTCCTGCCCTTCATAACTGTTTGAGACCTGTAACTCAGACTTATTTGGTGTGATATGTGAGGTAGCTCCACTGTATACATACCAAGGTTTTTCTTCTGTGACAGCTGTAGAAACTAGCATCGCTGACTGTTGATGTCTTGGATAAGTTGAAGTATTGTTTCTGTTGAAACAATCCAGAGCTCCATGGCCATGTTTGTTGCATATTTGACATACTATTGAAGATTGACTAGGATGTCTAAAATCACTAGCAGATCGTGACTGTGATGTATACTGTCTGTATCTTAGACCCCTTCCTGGACTGATGTAAGGCCTTCTTGGTGTATTTCCTGGTCTGAATGAATTTGAGAATTGAGATGGTGGATGTGGCCTGAATCTTGTGTTTTGATTTTTGTAAGGTAGTTTTGATGTATAAAAGGTTTGATGAGCTGTACTCTGCAGTAGTTCAGTGTTTCTTTGAGTACTGATTAACTCATCTCTAATTAAGTTGTTGTGTAACTCTATTTCTGAAATTGGTGGATTCCTATGCCTCATAGATGTGGCAAAAGGTATGTATTCAGGATTTAAGAGGATAACGTGATTACCACGAGTTCCTTGTCAGAAATAACTTCCCCAGCAGCAGCTAATTGATCTGTTAATAGTTTAATTTCATCAATAAGAGTTGAGACTGTTTTGTTACCTTGTTTGATAGCTAGTAGCTTTGTTCTTAGTTGAATTGAATGAGATGAAGATGATCTGGCAAACCTCTCCTCAATAGAGCTTCATAGTTTCTGTGATGATGTTGCTGCAGCAAAGTATGGGATTATTGAATTAGAGATGGTGTTGTTAATCCACATTATGATGGTAGAATCATCATTTATCCATTCAACATAAAGTGGATTCTCAACTCCATTCGTCTGATTTCTTTGACTTGTATAACGATCTGGACAAGGTTGCGATCCATCTAGGTATGGCATGATTTTGAACTTTCTTATTACTGGAAGCAATAGATTCTTCCATGTAAGCTAGTTTTCTTCTTTGAGTTTAAGAGTTACTAAACTCATCAATTGATTCAGTGGAATTTTTGCTATTGAGTTTGAATTTGAACTTTCCATTGAAGAAGAAAATTCTTGAATCATACCAAATAGCGAAAAATTCTCCTGATCACAGAGTATCTAGATCTGAAATTGAAGAATGAAAATAAGAGAGAAAGAAAACTATGGAAGATTGAAGATTGAAAAGAGTAACTGTTATTCTGATATTGAATTTATAGTACTGAAATGTGAATCTGCTTTATTAATTTCCTTTTTAGACGTTTTTCTTTAACCTAGAAATGGTATTAATTCCTCTCAGACTTTGTCTGCCACGCTTGGATGAGTCTTCATTGTTGATTGAAAATTTGAACCGTTGCTTTCTTCATTGTTCAAGAGTAAAGAGTAAAGATCATTTAATGCTTGTCAGTCCTCCACCATTCCTCACACAGAGTCGCGTGCATTGTCTATCAACATTAATTGAAAATCTGAGTAGTATGTTGACTAAATCTCTTGATTGACGAAAAATCAATACTGCAACGACAACAAATCACTGCTATGAAGAAAAGAAAATTAAAGTTCTTGATTGACGAAAAAGCAATTACTGACAACGACAACGAATCACAATGAATCACGCTATTTCTGTGATTTACAGCTGTTGAGTTTTCTTTAATTTCTTGCATCCATTAATTTCTTCTTTCTCTTTAATCAATGTTGACAACGAATTAAATGCTCTGAATTCGAAAATTCATCGATTGCTCCTTCAATCAAGAAATTAACACGCGTTTCTGAATTGAAATTACTGATATCTCGTTTCTTCATGTTGATTGCTTTCAAGAACAAGAAATTAGATGATTTTCATTGTCAGATCTATGAATATTTTGCTAATCAATGATGATATTTCTTTATTCAAAGATATGAATTCATTTAAAATATGAAATTTCCGAAGAAACCATTTAGCTCTGATACCATAGTAGAATATCATCAATTCATTGAATTATACATATTACTTGACTGTTCATTATAATACATTTTTATATACATCTTATAACATATGAGGAATTACTAACATAAGCTATAACAAATGCTAACCTACACTTGACAGCTGTGTGACATCTGTATTCTCCAGATGATGTAACAGGAGTGTAACTATAACCAAGCCATTACATCATGATTACAAAACAATTGAGAATGCAAATCAAGATAAGTATGTTTTATTGGGATTGGATGAGTACTGTACAATAGAGTCCATGGGGATAGGGTTGGGGTATTGACTTGAATCCATTTGTTGATGAAATTTGATTCAGATAGAAGAGAAAGCCATACCTTGGATACACATCTGAATTTGTAGATTGATTTTATAGGAAGATATTGACATATCTCATACCAGATATCATCTTTGAAATCCCTGATTCTAATGGAAGAAAAAAAAAAAAAGAAGTATTACTGAACTTATTACCAGAATTGGAAGAAGAAGTAGAAGAACCTGCCATCATGTTTCTTGAACGCTAATCAGTCTCTTAAAGAAAGTGCAAGAATTAATTGTCTTGGTATTTGTAAGATGAGAAATCGAGAATGTGCGAAAAAAAAAAAGGATTATCTCGGCGACTTTGATACACCCATACCGTTCTTGTTTAGAATCTTTGGACCAGTAGTGAGTGAAGTCAACTTGTAGATGAAGCAAAATGATTATCGACTAACCGCGGTTCCGGTGGTTTAATTTTATCATCCGTATATGAAAAGTTTTAAATGGCGGTTCTGTCGTCATTTTTTTCTTTCTTTTTTAGTATAATTTATTACGCCTAAAGGTATACTGTTTGTTGTCCTATAAAAGGTGAACCCTCCCCCTCCCCTCCCCTCCCCTCCCCCTCCCCCCTATTTTTTTCTTTTGTCTGCGTTGTCATTGTTTCACAAAAACAGAAAAGGAATTCGGTGAAGAGATTCCATAGGCAGAAGCTTTACCTCTCCTTCAAGGAGCGAAGTGGGCTAGAGACTCTGAGTTTATTCAAGTACATTTTTGAGATTGAACGATTTCCAAGGGACAATGGAATTTTTAAAATCATTAATGGTGGGTTTGGTTGCAGAATATATAATTTCAAGGAATTTATAATTCCATGGAATTATAAATTTCGGGATCCATGTAAATCGCTCGTGTGTTTGGTAATTTATTTAAAATACCTAGGATTTATAGAATTTTCTTGTTTTAAAATTCATGTATTTTTTGGTATTACCCTTAGAATCTTAATATTGTATGTATATGGAATTTTGTGATTAAAAAAGTGGGTTGATAAGTTTCCCAACAAATTTTAGGGAGAGGGGTCAGATTCCATATGGAAGATTTGCTGGAAAAGTGATTCCCGTAGGAAACGTGATTTCAGGGGATTTGGGGAATCAAACATACCAAGAGAACATAATTCCATCAAATTCCCTGGACACATAAATTCCAACTTTAGAACTTTGCATCCAAACACACCATAAATAATTAGTCCATCCATTACGGGGTGCATTAATGTTAGTAAATGAGTAAATTATCCTATATTTATTAAAATTAAGTTATTATTTTTAAAAATATTTTATTTTTTTATTTTTTTATTTCGGCTAGTTTTTATTTTAGTATTTCATAGTCAAACTTCAATTTGTTCGGTTAAGATGATTTTTGTGTTCCAAACTGAATCCAGGTTCGTTTTTTTATTCCATAGCCAAACTTCAATGTGAAGATCATATTAAGGTTTGGCAGTTTTTTTTAGCATTTAATTAGGGAATACCCTCACAAATTGGGGGATACTTTCGATTAGGCCAACCTAGGTATATTGATAAAGGGTTTCCTAAAACTATAAATGACTAAGTTGTCCCTTTCATATTTTATTTAATTAATTCTTTTTTTTAATTATAATTTTTTATTTTTTAAATAATGTTTTTTTAAATTTTTTTAATAAAAAATGTTTTTGATTTTTTTCAATAATATTTGTTTTTATTTTTTTAAATAAAAAGTATTTTTATTTTTTAAATAAAAAATATTTTTATTTTATTTTTTAGAATACAAATAATATTTTTTAAAAGTAAATTAAATAAATTAAAAGTACAAGGGTAGTTTAGCCATTACAAAATGTATGGATAAGGGGTTATTGACTTTTACTTCAAACTGACCTATTTTGTTTCACTTGGTATCCATCAATTTGTGGGGTATCCCCCAATTAAACGTTCTTTTTTTTTTCCTACACGAACCTCAATCTTTCCGGTTAAGTCAATTTTTTCTTCCTAACTGAACCCAGGTTTGGTTTGTTTTTTTTTCCCTAACCGAACTTCAACATGAATATCATATTAAGGTTCGACTGAGTTTTTTTCTCCTAACCGAACCTCTATCTATTCGGCGAACATGTGAACAACATGTTGAGGTTCGACTGGGTTTTTTTCCTAGCCAAACTTCAATCTGTTTGTCGCATATGAAGAACATATTGAGGTTTGGTTAGAAAAATAAAAAATCTAGCCGAACCAAACCCAATAAAAAAATTGAGAAAAAAAAAAACAAAAAAAAACAAAAAAACAAAAACAAAATAAAAAACAAAATAATATACATAGGGCATTTTGGTCATTTCCTAAAACATATGGATAGGGGTTTTGATTTTTAATTCATAACGATCTCATCCCAATTTGAAGGATGGTCCCCTTAAAAATCTCATAGTCCCAAAAAAGATCGTTCTCAGATGTGTAGACAACCATCGGTCTAAATGGACAAATAAATGATAAATGGTTTGAGTACTTATCTTATAAAAAAATATATATTTGGCGACCAGTAGGGATGAGTGGTAACTACCCACCCATAATTCAATGTTATTTCTAATAATGTAGTTGTTGATTATCTAAGGGGGGATGTTCATGTTAATGTTAATGACGTAGCTGTAGATTATCTAAAGGAGCGAGTGTTCAATACAAATGCTGTGTTAAACTCTAAATTTTTGCAAGTTAGATGTGCTGCTTACGTACTTGCTCTTATTGTGAAGGATGATATGAAAGTGTATCATTTGGCAATTAAGAGAATTAGGGCAGTGGTCAAGTATGTTTTGAGCTCTCCTGCGAGATTGCTTAAGTTTATGGATTGTGCTGCTCTTGAATTCAGTGTAGTTGATGTTAGATGCAGCTGAAAGGTATGAAAAAGCTTTTGATAGGCTAGCGTGGGATGATAAGCCTTTCAAGAAAAGTTTTGTTTCAACGAAAGTACCATTCCTCCAATTTTTTCTGCTTCTACTGCTTCCGTTGTTGATGCTGCGTCTAATCCAGATGAAACTTCTACTTATGATGCTGATGAGGATTCTTCAACTACTCAAAAGAAAGGCAAGAAGAAGGCCCTTCCTCCTCCTCCTGTACATGCTTCATATATGGAAGATTGGGCATATGCACGGGCCTTTGTGAAATTCCTAAAAGTATTTTATGATTCTACAGTCAAGTTTTCCTACTCTACACGTGTTACTTCACATGAATTCTTGTTTAATGTAAGTGTCATTCATCTAACAATGAACACATGGATAGATAGTCGAGACTCATTTCTCTCTAGCATGGGCCTTAGAATGCGAGACAAGTATAATAAGTATTGGGGGGAATATGAAAAAACGAACTCTCTCATGTTCATTGTTGTTTTGCTTGATCCACGAGAAAAAGAGAAGGGTTTGAATTTTCTTCTTGATAAGTTATGTATCACGGATGCGTCATTGCGTCATACATTATCAACTTATGTGAGAACTGATCTTGAGGATCTTTTCGAAGAGTACAAGTCTCTTTATTCAAATAATGAAAATGCATGAACTGTTACAAGTATTGGTGATGTCGTTACTCAATCTTCGGAGTTACCGATGACGAAGATTCTGCCTTGGCTAGTCTTCTAGCAAAGAGATCAAGAGAAGATGAGGAGGAAGGTGTTGTTGAGGGGCAGACAGAGCTGGTTCATTATCTAGAAGAGAAACGTGAACCAGGAACACCACAATTCGATATATTAAGTTGGTGGAAGACCAATTCCACTAGGTTTACCATATTGTCACACCTGGCAAGGGATGTACTAGACATACCCGTCTCTTCCGTTGTATCTGAATCTGCCTTTAGTACGGGAAGGCGCGTTATTGATCCATTCCGGAGTTCATTACTTCCTAAGACAGTTGAGGCGTTGATTGACACGCAAAGTTGGTTACGGAAGCCGATTGATCTTGATCCTTCTACCTTAGGAATAAATGATTCCGAAGATGTCGACTCAGGTATTACATTATCCTTCTACCTTAGTATAGTAGTATGGCACTAGTCTATATGCTTTGATTCTTTTTTTTTAACTGTCTGTTCTGTTTATGGATTTGACCCTTGCAGACTTTTTAGGTTCTCTTGCTAAGTCCACGTTCATCCATATTGACATGGATGAAGATTGATCCCAATGCGGCAGATAACTAATTTTCTGAACTTTAAACTTGTATTAGAGTTTCTTTGTAGTTTCATGTATTAGTTTCATGGATATTACGTTATTACCTGCCTCACTTAGGGTTTGTATAGTTTGTTATTGCTATTGGTATGAGTGCATTTAATTTAGTATTAGATCAGTTGAAAATAATTAGGTGATGAGATGAACTGAAGGAACTTAAAACTGTTAAGTTCGAAAATCTTATGTGAGATTATTTTCAAGATATTCTGATTAGTATGTTTGGTATACTTGGATTACATTAGTGACGCGAAATTGTGAATCATGATCTTGGTTTATCTTTTGATTTTGGATTGGATTAATCATATGTTACACTTTACTTTTCTTCATGACTTAGGATGTTTCATATTGTAGACCATTTTAATCGTCCAATTTGTTTTCCATTACTTTGGTAGGACTAGCTAAGTTCATCCTTTATAACTGACAAACTAAAGGTTATCTCATCTTGGGCCTCATGGTTAACTGACAGACTAAAGGTTAACTGACAAACTTAATCTATGCGCACAATAGATTAAGTTGATCTATTAGCAGTGTCAGCGGACAATAATTTAAGTTGAGCTGAATCACAATGTTTCTTATGTTTCTTCTTTGTCTTTATGATTATGCATACACTTTGTTGTCTCTCAGTGATTATAGAAATGGGTTTACTGTTTTTGGATTTTCCATGTAAAGATAGTCTGTTGAAGTGTATAACTACTCGATAACTTTCAGCTGATTATTTGAGTATAAGATACATAACTTATCCGTCTATTAAATGTCATTTCTCACTGCAACATCAAAGTATGGGGTTTTTATTGATGCACATCCAGTTCACTGTCTGACAGTAGAACTTAACTGTATTCTCATCAGGCGTATAAATAAGTCTTGTTAGCTGGAACCCTGTGGTAGTATTTCTTTTTGAGTAATATAGACTATTACTTTAATTTATATTTTTCGTATGCTGCAGGGTGTTTTGGTTATGGCATGGGATTGGATGTGTATATACACCAACATTGTTGGGATTCCACTTCGTTTTATTAAGCCAGGTACTAGGATAGGTATCAGAATTCAGAATTCCTTGAAGTTTCGTTCATGATTTTACTCCGAAATAATGCGTGAAACCAGAAGTGAAGAAACAAAGGGGTAAGTGAAAATGTAAAACTGAACAATCTAATGCGTTTTTTAGCATGCATGGTGGAATTGAGATTGTGCGAGGATCAACTCTTTAAAATTCTAGTCTAATCGGAGGAGGGATGGGGTTCGGCCATCTCACACGGTTTTACATTCAAAATCATCTGCAGGAAAAAAGGGCATATGTCAGCGATATGTGTTTGTAATTTTCTTACTTGAGGTCAAGCTTCTGACACAGCTGGGCTGGTCTGATCATTTGGCATCCCATTTCCAAAAAATCTGAGTGTATGGTAACCGTCATGCTAGCTGCATCTTGTTGGTTCGGTCTTTGAGTCAGCTCTTTCCTGTCTGAACCACTTTCTAGCTAGCTCTAGCTAGTTATGTGTCACTTCTATCCGACGAACAATTAAGAAGATTTCAAAATAATTCATTTCTTGTCTAAAGGCTAAAGCCACTTATACGACTGATATCTCGTTCAATAGCACTACCATCTTTTGGATCATATAAAACTAGCTTACCCAGCAGATTCATAAATCTAAAATGATGGAAGAGTGTGTTTAAATGGGCTAATGTAGATATGGATACATGAATTGATTTTGTAACAGATCTGCAGTCCATTTATAATGTATTGTTATTCATCGCCTGTTCTGTTGCATATACTAAGAGGTATAGTAGGCGTGGAATGTAGTACCAAGGTGATGAATAATAATTCAGCAGTCTCATAAGTCATAACCAGTGCCTCTGTCATAGCTAGTGTTAACCAGTTATTTTTGTTTGACTCCTATAAATTACCATGTAATATGGCTACAGGAATAGATCTAAGCCTGAGCTGGATCATATGCGAAAGCGCACCTATAAATTTTTACGGCTTAGTATTTCCCGTAAGATTTTTTTCTTTTAATTGTTAAGAGTTAATTTGTTGCTTTGGGTGCTGTAAGCTCAAAAAATTTCCATGGATGTAAGTGGTATCTCTAAGACACTGATTTATCAAGTGACAAATGCTATAGGTATGATTTTTGGGTCGAATTCTTACCAAAGGAATTGTTATTGCTATCTACTGGTCCATGCGGAAATTAACATCACAAATCCTAGTGGTCCATCATCTATGTTCTTGAGAATCTTGGCAACGATACGAACTGGCACATGACTAACTTTATACCACCCTGCTGATTAATCAAAACGATAATAACATGCAACATTGCAACCTAAGTTCCATACCAAACATTCAAACAATCCAGATTTTAACTCCCAATTTTTTCCTATAAAAATAAACCAACCAGACTTCAGTTCAAGAATCATCACATAACACACACTCAACTTCAACTGTGATTGTAAGAAATGGCCTTTGCATTCAATAGTCTCTCTCTGGTCTTCTTTGCCTCTCTACTATTCTCGTTTGCTGTTCTCACCCAACAATCTTCCACTCAGAAGAATGGCGATCTACAATCCTCTGTAAGGCCGTTACCGACTTATTTAAGCTCAAGTACTTATAAATATTAGCACACAACGACTTTACCAATGATATTTCCGTTGTTATCTCAAAAACCTTTGGTTGATTATTTCTTTTGATCGATTCTGATTTTTCTTTTTGTCTTTCCTGCAGAATGATTGTGTTTACACGGTTTACACACAAACTGGTGCAAATTTCGGTGGAGGGACAGATTCAAACATATCACTAGCACTCCACGACGCATACGGTGATGATATTGTAATCCCAAATCTGGTGAAATGGGGTGGGATAATGGGACCAAAACATGACTATTTCGAAAGGAATAACCTGGATGCATTTAGTAATTTAGGTGGATGTTTGAAAGGGCCTGTTTGTAAAATGAAGCTTACTTCAGATGGAACCGGTTCAGGCAGTGATTGGTATGTTAACTATGTTCAAGTTACAGCTACAGGTCCCCATATTCCTTGTTCTCAGAAGTTTTTTACTATCGAACGATGGCTTGCACTTGATGAACCACCAAATACACTTACTGTTACCAAGAATCTGTGCCCAAATGTAACGTCTTCCGCGTCTATATAAGATTTGATCAATGTACGTACGTAGTCTGATAAATAATATTGGTCTCAAATGATGAGATTCAAGAGTCAAGTAATAAAGTTGGTCTCAAATGATGAGACTCGATGTAGTCTGATAAATAAGAGCCAATAAGTATTTGAGCTTCTTCTTGTTTTGTACTTTTTTCCACAGTGAAGTTAGGTGCGTCGTTCTAAAGGATATCAGCCGAAATTTAGAATTTCATCTGCAACATATACCATCGACCACAGGTTGGCAAATGTATGTTTTAGGGTGTTATTTGTTTATGTTTCCAAAACAAAAAAAAAATCCTGCCTTAATCAGTTAGTGTGATAGGAAGAGAGCAAAAAGTTACAGTCCTCACTAACTAAAGTCAAATTGGATATACTTTTTTTTTACCTTGTTTTTTTGGAATGATAAGAACTATTTTGGGACTATGATAAAATAGTGCTATGATAAAGTAATTTTTCTCCACCCTTTATCCACCTATTTTATATAATGACTAATTTATCTTTAGTTAATTAGTATGAATATTAACTAATTAGTTTAATTACTTTGGTTATAATTTATTTATTTATTAATAATTTTATTTTTATTTTTATCTTTTTAATAAAAAAAAAATTTCAAAAAAAACACTAATAATCGGTAGTTTATATACAACCTTCTTTTTTGTTAATTTATTTTTTTAATAAATTTTTGTTTTAAAAAAACAATAATAATACCCAATTAGCCCTAAAATATTATTTTTTTCCAATTTTAAATTTTTTTTTTATATAATCGCTAATTTAGAGAAGTTCCATACCTAACGATTATGGAAGTAGCCTCAGATATAATTTCTTTCCAAAATTATAAATTTTTGAATTTTTTAACTTTCATAATCGGTAGTTTAGAGAAGTTCAATATCTACCGATTATGAAAATAACCTCAAATTTAACGTTAAAAAATAAAAGAAAATTATAAAATATTAAATAAAAGAAAATAATTTAACGTGGAAAGGGTAGAAATATAAATTTTGAACTAATAAGGACAACTTAGTATTTTTTATCATATTTAGACACCCTCATCCTTGGTCTTTGGATGAGCATAAATAAATAGTCCCAAAATAGTTTTTTTTCAGCTTAAAAAAATGCAAGGTTTTTTTTTGTAGTTGATAAAATGTGAAAAATAAAATGTAACATACGCAGATAGACTTTTAGAGCTGGTTAAAAAGTGCATGGCTGCTAATAGGGGGTACTGATTTGTTTGGGGTGTACCGAAAGAAAACAAACAAAACAACCTTACAGAGTATTCATCCCATCTGCCAAAGCAGAGTGGATACAGGAGGGGGAGAAAGCAACCACTTTTCATTTACTTGGTTGATCCTAGCATAATTAGCTAGATTATGGGCAGCAACATTACCACTACCGTTGACGAATACGAAGATAATCGAGTTAAATTCTCTGGAGAGGCTAGGAATCTCAGCTATGAATGGCCTTATTCTCCAAGGGATGGCCTGCGTAGTAGAATTGGTAGAGTTAATAACTACCTGGGAGTCACCTTCAATGATGCAGTTGGATGCCTGTTTTTTTCTTTAGCAAAATGCAGGGCTTGAATAACCCCCCTAGCTTCAGCACACATAGTCTTAGCTTCTAAAAAGTAAACAGACTGACAACCACAGAAATTACCACCATCTCTTCTCGCGACAATTCCCACAGCACTATTACCGTTCTTCGAACTCGCATCAACATTAAACTTGATCACATTGTCAGGAGGAGGGATCCATTTGGAAGGATGAACTCCTTCATCACTGTAGTGCTGGTTATCAGTTGGAGCAGGGTGAGTAGCCTTCCAGTAGTTGGAGAACAGATTTGTTGCTTCACTTAGAACCACTTTAAGAGACAAGCTAAAGACCCAAATGTTTAACCATCATCTTTTACTGATAGAATGTTGTTCAGCAGAGCCTTAATGGACTGGAGCTCAAGATTTTCTACACGTAAGGAAAGATGGCAGGCGAATAGCAAAGACTGTGTAATAGGGCATTGCAGGAAAAGGTGGTTTATGGTTTCATCATTCCCCTCGCGGAACTTGCATTGCTTATCATAACCATTTATGTATCGACCAATATTAGCAAGCACCCATAGTCCATTGTGAAAGATTCTCCAAATGAAAACTTGAACTTTAGGCGGCATAGATTTTAGGTTCCAAATTTTTTTCTTTAATTCCCCTCAAATTCTATGGGCCATTTCATCTAAATTTTTTTTAATAAGAACCGTAACATTCTTCTGACAGCTTCTATTGGGGCTTCACTGTAACATTCTTTTCAGATTATATTAAACTGCTGCAGTGCAGTGGTACTAATGCACGTGCAATATTTTTTATATTGGTGTTATGGTGCAGAAAAGGCAGGGTCCGTCTGGTTTTCTGTAATGGGATATGTTGTTGGAGTTCATTAAGTTCCTTGTATTAAGCCTGCCTGTTTCTAGGATTCAGAATTATTCCGTCAAGTTTTGTCTCATGATTTTACTCGGAATTAAATAACGCGTGAAACCAGGAGTGACGAAGAAATAAAGGGGAGAGTGAAAATTCAGTCGGCGTAAAAGCTGGGTCCTTCTATGCCCCAAACAACACCTATACTTTTACTTTTACCACTACAAGTGAAAAAGGGTGCTAAGGATTTACAGGTGAGGTATTATTATGCCTTATTGGGCGATTTTCTTTCACCTGATTGATAGTTCTAGAGAATGCTTTTACCTACACCATTAGGTAAAAGGTATTAATTTAACATTTTCAATTAATTGGTTAAGAACATTTATAGCCATGAGTTGAGTAAAAACTAAATACCAAAAATATATACTAAAAAGATTTATTCTTTGGTGGTTAAATACAACAGTAAAAAAAGAAAATATAGTCAAGCGTAAATATAATGCGCTTCACTACAGGCGGACATATAGAACACATTTGTTGTTTGGGCGGACATATAAAACAGTTTGTTGTTTAATCTGGTGGGGCGCCGATAATATTAACGCCCATCATCAAACATTCACCTCTATTCACGCCTGTCATCAAACGCTAATTATATATGTGCTCCATCAAATTTGGATTTGATCCGAATTTTAAACTATTTTTTATCTTAAACCATAGCAAATAGCAATCCAGATCAAATATGGTTATGCTCCGTCCCACTACGATTGACTCAACGAATATATATGGACTCAATCGTTTACTCACATGACTGTGTAAACTCTAAGTAGTTATTAACTGATCTCACTTGACTAAACTAGTTCTGTAATAATTACATCATTTGTTACGTACTTCTGCAAATTGAGTTAAGAAAATGGTATTTTGAACTCTTTAGAGAGTAGGGACAAAGTCAAACTCATAGTTCCCCTTGTTATATGAAGTTTAAGCATAAAATTCTGTTTGTCATGGATTCATAGGGCAAACTAGACACTTACTTGCATACCCAACAAGACTTGGCAGTGAACCGGCTATCGTGGGGGGATTTGATCTCTCTAACATATTCAGGCTCCATCGCTGACAGCAAGTCCTACTCAAACCAATCCTTAAACTGACTTATAGACAAAGGTAGAAGCTATGGCAAATGTAGGAAACTATCTGAATGATTGGATAACTAGGACGCCGATATCACACTGTAATACAACGGTAAAATTATTAGTCGATGATATTGATAATTTGAATTTAAAATTTATCAACACCTATGTTTTTATAGATAAAAATAAAACAAATAACTAAGACAGAACTAGCTTTTTAAGTGAAGAAGAATTGATTCATGGTCATGGTCATGGTCAATGACTAAGTGGGTAGATAAGAAAACTAAGAGAAACATACATCAAAAATAATATACAAAATCACTATCAGCCAATATTGTTATCAGCAATAAATTTAGTTGAAATTAGCACTGATTTTCAATCAATTTGATAATGGGGATATAGCCAAATTATTCCTTCTCACCAAAAAGAAAAAATCAACAAGATTCAAGACAAATCACACTCAATATCATGACCCATTAACATCCCACCATATATTGCACCCACCGAGCTTCTGCATCATTTCCTCCTAACCCACACCCATTCCAGTGGTTAGGTATCAAATCAATATAATTGGAATCATTCCTAAGTAAATTTCTTGGATCATGAATATACAAAAAAAAATCATCATTCTCCCTCCCACCAAAAATAAAATGTCAAGTTGGGTAAAACTCAACATTCAAGTAAAACATAAGATTTACCTATAAAGTAAGTTAAAAAAAAAAGTATTGTAATTACTTTTGCCGGCAGAAAAACAGCACCACTATATATGAACCATGCTTCCATGCCTTATGGGTTGTCTATAAATAAACTAAACCTCAAGAACTGGATCTCCCATGATCAATCCCAAAATTTACTTTAAATGTCTTTTTTTTTTACAATCTCCAAGAACATTATATAAATCCAATTTAACCCTCACAATTTTCAAAACAAGATCATAGAGAAATAATCTCGAGAAAGATGATAAAACAAGGAAGAAGATCAAGAGATGGAGCTCAACCAGCAGACCTCTTAGTTTGTTTCCCATCTCATAGAAACCTCATTCCTAATAAACCCATTTGTAGTCCTGGTCACCCCACAGATATCACAAAGGTGCCACACCGCCGCAGCCACCACCACCACCTTAGAGGTGGTCATGCTATGTCTAGTCCTCATTTATGGGCGAAAACAAAACCTTCAATGAGGTCACAGATCAAAGAACCAACATCGCCGAAAGTCAGTTGCGCTGGTAATATAAAAGTTATCAGACAGCCGAAGAGTATTACAAATACTGCTACCGCTACCACTACCCCTCGTGCAACTATGACGACGACGGATGGAAAATATCGGAGTAGTTCAAGCAAGAATTGGCATTCAGTCATGGAAGAGATCGAAATGACACGAAAGAAAAATGCTGCAACTACTAATACCCGTATTACGTCGTGGATGGGAAGTACACTGGGTAAAAAGAAAGATGTGATGAAGTTCTTGAAAAATTTACGGAACTTCCGATTGAGTTTTGGGTGTTTAGGTTCTTTTGAAGATGTATCTCATCAAGATGTTAGAAGTAGTAGTAGCACTACAACTAATTCTCTTGACGAAGAAGACGAAGTAGTAATTCAAGAAGACACTAAGAGATATGAATTCTGTCATAGTAGACATAGTACTGGTAGTATTAGAAATGGCGAGAATTCTTATAGGACTAATGTTATGTCAAAAATGTTTATTGCATTACAAGAAAACAAGAATGTTGCTCATGTTATAAATACTAATGCAGTGATCGACAGCGAAAAGATAGACGAAGAAGAAACCGGGGGGGATATTAGAGATGGGTTTGGTGATGGTGAAGATGCCGAAGAGTTATGTGCACCGGCTGTTCCTCCTCCAAATGCTCTTTTGCTCATGAGATGCAAGACATTACCGGCCAAAAGTTGGTTAGAAGAAAAAGATGAGAATCAACGAGAAGAAGAGATGATGAAAAAACAAAGGCTGATTATGAAATGGGAAAATCAAAATCAAAATACTAGTAATATTGACTCTTGTAAAATTTCTTCTTCTAATATTGTTAAGAAGAAGACGTGGGTTATTGATGGAATCAAAGATCAATTTTCTAGGAGTAGAAGTTGGAAGATTTGATTGATCATTAACTCAAATTTGTTAGATCATTATTGTAATTTTTCATTTCTCATTTCTGGTGTACTGTTTTTTAATTGGCTAGTTCAAATTGTGATTTTCATATTCATATCCTAACCTGAAATTTGATCACTTGGGGCTAAACGTTACAAATATTTCTGCGCCTAGAAAAAAAAAATTGCGACTAACAGTCGTGGCAGAATTTGCAAAGGCCAAATACAATTGCTCCTATAATTGATGGAACACCCACCTGAATCTATTGGGGCAGACCTATGTCCCCTTCTACGGTTTCAAGTTTCAACTAGAGGGGCGGATCCGGTTTTGAGAAATGAGTGGGCAATTCGCCGATAGACACTCATTTAAGGGTGCAAATTGACAAAAATGTTAAAAATTAATTAAAATATTTTAAATTGGACTTAGAAGCTACTTAGCTGGGTGAGCAACTGCACACTCACCTTTCTATACGGCTCCGCCCCTAATTACTATACTAATGTCAAACTTAGCAATGTCATCGGTCACATGATTTGTGTCTCCCTGGACTCTAAACGTGGATTTCTAATTCACTTGCTTCTAGTCTGAGTTGTACTGACGCAGATACGACGTGATATAGATGTGGACATAAATTTTTTTAAAAAAAACTAGGACACGGACACACGTATATATAAATGCATATAATTTTTACATATAAAAAAATGATAATGGTATAAATGTTTAGTAAAGTCTTTATTATTTATAAAAAAAAATATTGTGGAGCAATCTTAGAGCACATACAACTTTAGTAGGAAAATGTTATGTGTAAATGTACTAAATATAAAATATGTAAACTATAAATAAAAAAAGAACTCGTGATATATTGATGAGGGTGGTTTTATAAAAAAAATTAAAATGAGGGGTTTCAAATATTCTTGAGGAAAAATCGTGCGTCCATATACCAACTCACATGGGACACACACGTGCTGCGTCTGACACGCATCAGGTTTACGTCTGTGTCCGATGCGTGTCAGACGCGGACACGGCACCAAAATCGGTGCGGCCGTGCTAGACAGCTTCTAGTACATTGAGCTGCTTCCTATAGCGCCTGCATCTACCTCCATCACGTGAACCTGCAGGGTTTTAAGTATTAGAAGATTTTCGTGAGTTTGTTTTCTTTCTTTTTTTTCGTGAATTTTCAAAATATCAAAAACTCATGGGTTGGTATAGGCATACACATCATTAATTTAGAAAGAAATCAATTGAGGACATATAAATCATGATGAAGTACGTATTATCAAATCGCTTTCATAATCATTTTGTTTTGTTGTTGTGCAAAAGTTTTCCCTCCAATCTTAGCTTGAAATTGTTATCTTGCAAAGCTGGGATAATTTTGAGGCCTACAGAGAGCTTAAAACCTTTTCTTTGTTGGGCCTTTGTCAGTACTTTATGGTGAAAGCCTGCTTATCCTTGTAATTTCACACATTTGCTAATCTGCCAATTCATGGTGTATGTTATTACTGGCAATGGAAGTTGGATAGCAAGAGCTCTTTGAATGCTCTATTAATGACTGCAGCCACACATATTCTCTATTTGCTTTATGAAAGGTAATTATTTCAAAGTGATTTGATGATGTAGCAGTCAATGTTTTGTTTATAAGAATGCGAAGAGATTGCAGTACCACTACTTGTAAAAACATGTCGTGTCTGAGAGTGTCTTTATACGGGTCTGACAGATAATCAACATCTGTATACCCTGTTGTCTGCGAAAAATCTAAAGAACCTTCCAAGTAAAACAAATCCATGTCAATAGTACCACGAAGGTACGAAAAATCTATTTTACCCGTCCAATGTCATTTAGTTTGCGTCAAACTATACCTGGCTAGCAAAGGCCCAACTAAACTCAGGTATAATATTTCTGTACCAAAGAGTATTCACCCTTCTCTTCAGGGCAAAATGGATTTCTTTTATTATCAAAAGATCTTATAACCATTGGGTGCTAAGCAGATAAACTTTATCCAACTTAAAATGCTTAAGAAATTTCTCGATATTTTGAAAAAAAAAAGCGTTCTCATAATGCTCAAGTTGCAGGTGAGACAAAAAATTGGGCCACAATATGGCGTGTTTACGCACCGAAAACAATAAAACTAGGATTTTATCTAGTATGACTCTAGTTAAGGCTGCACATGAATTGCTTCAAACCGTGAATTCAAACCGAACCTAATTAGCTAAACCGAACTAAAACGTCAACTAATCTTGAACTGATCGAAATGTTACTCCAATTAATGGTTTCAGATTTTTGTAAACCATAGTCTAGTCTAAACGTTTTTCCTATCACCATGGCCATAAAATCCTTATAGACACACAATTTGATTTGAATGTGGTTAGTGTTTACCTTAATCCACATGGATTTTATTTTAACCATGACCTTCATTATCAATCAGACACGTAAAATTCGTTTTATCATGGCCAATTCATGAGTTGTAGTTACCATAAAGCCACAAAGAATTGTTTTCACCATGACCATTTCAAACATTCAGACACACAAAATTCGATTTATCATGGAAAATTCATGACTTACAATTACTCTAAGCTACATGATTTTGTTTTGACCATGGTCATTTCCATCGTTCAGACACACCAAAATAGTTTAACATGGCCAATTCATGACTTATAGTTACACTGAATTTGCAACAGCATGGTCATTGTCTGCATTCTGACACGTGAAAAAACATTTTTGCATGGCCAATTAATGAGTTATAGTTACTATGTTTTGTAGCGTCGTGACGGTATTGCCACATATATCGAGTCTTTAGGGACCTATTGGACACCTATTTGTATCATGTGTAGCAAAAATCATATTAATAACCATTCATAAAAATTAATCACACTATAATTAAAAATTAATCCAAAAATCATTTTTATTAATCATATAATAACTATCTATCATGTATGATTAATTGTGCAATAACCTTAAAATAACAAAATTTCAACGGGAGATTCAAAAGTTTGAACATCCAAAGTCTATGGTCCATGTATATTCTCTTAATAACTAGGCTGCAGTCTTGAGTCTTTTGATGGATCTCTGGGGCTTCGTATCCCCATCATTTTTTTCCGAAGGCGTCTTCTTCTTTTTCTTCTTAGTCTTGGGATTGGCACCGTGTTCATCAGGATGTGAAAGTGGTTGCATCTGCAGCAATAAAGTGGATGTATAAGGCAACAAAATGCTATTGATCATGATCCATAAGATATTTCTACAAATTCATTGTTACAGAGGGATAAACTACAACATCAATCTAAGAACTAGTACGCCAACCTAAAAAGAAAAAGCATGACAGACTTCCTATCTCTTATAAGGTTAACCATCTCAAAACATGATCAAGAACTCAAAGATATCAAATTGCAAGCTAAAAATGATTTATACCATACACTTGCATTCAATATACCACATACTAGACGTACTACTCATGGTAATTATTAACTGTAACGAGTATTCCAGTCAAAATCAATTGACATTATAAAACCAAAGCATAGGAACAATTATTATTCAACCCTAAATGGCAATTGGAGCCAACCATTCAATCCCTTACACTAGTAAGTATGTACATATTTGAGCTGAAGATAAACATATGATGAAATAAAATTACTCTAAAGGCAAGATTATGATAAGATTCTAAGTAAAACAGAAATCTTATATGTTTAAACCAGCTTTGGTGCCGAGTTTTCATCATTCATTTTTACCGTCACATATTTGTTATAACAAACTAGATAGAGTAAAAGACTATATTATGGGATAAAACAACTTACAATAGAGCAAGAGATCACAAATGCCTTCGGCCAAGCTACGAAAGAATTCTCAGCATCACCTATTGTTTTGAACTCATGAGTTGGGATGGGAAAACAGTGATTTGGCAGTATCGATTTTTTTCAATAGACACTTTGACACAATCATCACCGAGTAAAACTCCATGTACTTTCTGATTTGACACTGATGGAAGAATAGTACCCATCACAATGATATTTCTCACTGTAATATGGGCCAATTTGTATTTTCTAGTCTGAAAACATATATGCTATATTAACATCAACAACTTCAACTCTCAAAACACTACGGATTTAAATACATGCAAAAATGACATACCATTGAAAGTACAGTTTTGCCTTCACATGTTGTAGATTGAGATTCGTCTAAAGAGTTAGCGGACTGATGCTTATAGGCAAGAGAATATGAAATATGAATTTTATGCTTTTGACGCTGGGTCAGTAGCATATACGAAATTCTATTATTTCTTTGATTCTACTGCTGAACAGAGATGATTTTACTACTTTACCGTTTGTTAAAAATCTACCATCTACAGTACCATAAAGTATATGCATTCTATGAGAAATGGTTTGATTCTACCTCTCATAATCGAAGGAATTCCAGTTTGTAGAGGGTTTTGAACATTAATTTTGACACAAACTTTGAGATTCTTCTTCAGAGGATGATTGCCATAAGGATCTTTAGCTTTCACCAGATCTCCAAGCTTTAGAGTTAGCTTCTTTAAGTCTTTAAATTCAGTACATTCATTTGGAACATTGCATAAGACCAACTACATAAGCTCTTTTGTAAATTTGAATTGGCATTTGTTAGGACAACCTGTAGGTGGAACTTCATGCTGGACAATAAGGTAGTCGCAGGAATACCAAGGTCTTTGTACTTTGACTCTAATAAAATCCACTTCAGCAAGAAAGGGTATAAGAATCTTGTTCTTCAAACCACTAAAGGTAATAACTGTAGGAGATTGAAGAAGAGGCCATTGGTTGCAAATGTAGCTCCTAACTGAAGAAGTAGAAACCAGGAATTCACTACAAATATGTCATATCATGCACCATTTCCAGTTATTGTCATTCTCAGCAACCACAACTGTTTTGTCAATGTAGACCGGTTCAGTTAAAGAGGATGGAAGTTTGTTTGATAGGATTATTAACTTCTCAGACATTTGATGAGTTAGGTCTTGAATATCTTTATCAGTGGAGTGGGATGAAATTGGTGAAGTGCTTAAAGTTTCCATTTGAGAGTGAATGAAGATGGATACATAAGAACAATGTAGATGGAAACCAAACAAATAAATTTTTTTGAATTGTATGATGAGGATGATATAAAAATTGGTGATTTGAGTAAGATACCAAAGAAGTTGCTTATCCGAAGCAATGAGACTATGATAGTTCAGCTGAGCGTGAGAAACTAACTGAAGAGAAACAACTATGATATCCTTAAAAGGAGAAAGATTATAGAGAAATAAAAGGGGAGATAGTGACCTTGAGTCCCAAATGGTGTAATATTTTTTTTGTTTTGGAATATGGAATTACCTAAAATTCGGGTTGTAGCAACTATCTTTCTGGATACAACATCACAAGAGGCAAACCAAGTTTTGACCCCCAAGATGGCACATGGACCAACTATGGGAAGTCCCCTTCTAGCTCTGACCAGATCAAAAAATTATTTCTTTAACCCAGATGAATTTGTACGAGCAACAAAGATTCCTTTTGCATCAGTGAAAGTAGAGTGAACTATGGTTTTGGTGGTTGAGTACGCATGGATTTGAGTTGGCGTGAATTGCCAAGAGATGAGACATTTCACCAAGAGACTTAAATGGCTATTAATTGTCCAAATTGGCCTTTAAAAGGAGAATATTGATTTCTTATCTCCAAAACAGAGAAAATTAAAGCAAAAGTAGCAAAGCAGTTTAAAAGACAGAGATATTTAGGAACTAATGACAAATCCAAGGAATAATCTTCCTGAAAATAATCCTTCTGAACTTTTCGAGTTTGTGAGGAGAAATGCACTGAGGTTAGAAACCAAAGAGTTATAAGATTTGCAAATTGAGTTGCAGAGTGAGATAGATAGGCGAAATATAAGAGCTGAGTATGAGAGATTACAAGAAAAAAATGAGGAGGAGTTTTCTCTTTGGAAGGAGAAAGTTTCGCAAGAATTGAACGAAAGAGGAGAGATAAGTATGAACTTGATGATGATTACGTATGGAAGAAAAGACGCAGTGAAACTGAAAGTGATTCTGAGGCATCTGATGGTGTTTATGATTTTTATGTGGAAGAGGTAAGTTCATCTGAAGAAATTTCTGGAGCAGAGGAGGAGAAAAATAAGGAAGCATCAAGACTAGAGGATGAGATGTAGAGAAGGTATTTGGATGAGAAGGAAAACCCCCCATCTTTGCACGAACCATGAATGAGAGGGAAAATGATGATTCATATGGATATGTTGTAGAAAGAGTTGAGGTTATTGGGGAACCACACAATTCTGAAACAACCGAGGAGGAGGATAATGAGGGAGATGATGACGAGGACAGTGATGACTCTGATTTTGATGGAGGTGCTGGTAATGGTTATGGTTCTGCTGCTTCATCTAGAAGTGAGTACAGTGCACAGTATTAGGAGGAAGACTGGGACAACTACGATGGGGAGGATGACTAGTGATTATCCAAGGGACATCAGGAAAGACAATATTAAGGGATTTGGTATGAAGTTTGAAAATTATTAATAATTTCTTTTTGAAGTTGTCTCTTTGATGTTTGATGTTAGTCTTTTTAGTGATGTTGTACAGTTTCCTGAAGTTGGTGTTTTTTTAATGTAATGTTGATGACTTTTCTTAGTACTACCGATGAATGAAAAGTTTTTATTCGGCAAAGTGATGATGTTTGTATGAAATTGGTATATGGATGATAAAACAAGAACAATCCAAACTGAAAAATTGTTAAATTTAAATCACATTGTTTTAAAAGGTAAATTCAAATGTGGAATTGAGATGTCATGTGAATACTCGTTAGAAAGTCTGACGAGCTCAATAAAAAGTGCGTTAAGAACTCAATAGAAAGTGCGTTAAGATAAATTTTTGATCATATTTTCCAAAGTACAGACACGCATATAGAATATGTACACACAATTACAAACCTATCAAATATCTTAATCTACACTAACAACAATTAGTAACACAACTAAGCAAACTAATTTTTGTTTTGTTTTCTATTTATTCCTCTCATTCCCAAACAAACCACACACTAAAATAATCAAGTTAGTTTTTCTTTCCCAATTATAAATGCTTTTGGGCTTCTCTGTGGGCATTAGCTAAGGTAATGATCAAGTTGTGTAATTGAACAGATCTTTCTAATAATTCATGGTTGTTTCCTGGAATATCTTGAACACTTGAACCATTTTTGTATATCTTGAAAGTTGGCAATGAACCACCACTAACCTCTTCTGATTTTGATATATATGGGTGCTCCTCAGCATCCACCTGTAATCAACCATTTTTTCTCTTAATAAAGATTAGATAAAAATTCTTAGTGCCAAAAATTATGTCAACTACCTCAAATGTCAACCCCGCAATAAAAATATGATTAACTTGTATTGGCCTGTCTAAATTTTATGCAACAAACATTTCTTAGTGAGTTACTTTTTGGCTGATTTTAAAAAGAAAAACCAAAAATTCTAAACGTACTGCTCTTTAAACTGATCCAAATACTGTTTAGTTTTCATGTGAGATTCGTCATTCTTTAAAATAATATTTATTTGCTCATCAATTCAAAATATACGATTTTAGAGTTAGATCAAAACCACGATATGTTAAAAATGATAGAAAAAAAACACTAACCTTGAGAAAATTGACAGAAGGGTATTTCTTAGAGAGTTTCTCCAACAAATTCAATGCTTGTTTATCATTATGTTTGTTGCAAAATAGCACCACGGACATGCATGTCATAATAACAAAAGATTGTGAGGTCTTTCGTAATTTTCAACATCTGAAAGTTGACTTTGACTTGATTTGACTTACCAGGTGAGGTAATGAAATGTCTGAAACGTTCATGGTTGGTAATGACAATCACGTCCGTACCAAATTTCATGCCCTCAACATCTTCACCACGTTGTTTCTTGAGTTGGACTTGTGCATCAAACAATGCCCTGCTCACTTCTTCATCTCCTGGTGTTTCTCTTATCAACTTCTCATAATCTTGTATTGAAGCTTGCCAACGTTCCAGCTGACATGTCCAAAAAAGAGTCAATTCAGATTTGGCTTAATCCATCTGCAATCTGACTTAAAATTGAGTCAGATATTTATTTGAGAGAAAATTTTCACTTACCTTGCCGTTGCAATCAGCTCTCCTTAACCTAGCTTTCGTCTAAGATGGTCTTACATTAAGAGCACTCGTACAATCTTCGACAGCTCTTTCGAACTGTCCGAGTTTAGACCGACAAGTAGCTCGATTGCATAACAAAATCGAGTTGTATGCATCATATTCAAGTCCTTCACTATATGCAGCACTTGCTTCTAAAATGCTTTGAACAACTCGTTTCCGTGGGATCGAGCTAGTGCCACTGCTCGTGCCTTTCTTAGCACCCCATTCACTTCCTTATTGCTGGAATCAAGTTGAACTGCTTTTCTAGTCAATGCCACAGCATAGTCAAACCTGAATAATACAACTTATACTTCATTTTTCAAGCATAGCCCAAAATTAACTAAAACTACCAATTTTTCAAAAAAGAAAAAATGTGCTAACCTGCCGGAGGTCAAGTCAACTTGTGCTCGTATTTGTAACAGTTGAGCGTTGGCAGAGGGACCGAAGAATTCCGTACAAGCATCAATGTCAAAAACCGGTGCTTTCATTAGCAAAGCGTCTGCCTCTTCATGTTTGCCGAGTTTTAGTAAGGCTTGGGCTTGTAGAGCGAAAATCTTTAACAGAAGAAATGAAAAATTGATGCATAAATATATGCAATATGCATGAAAATTCAGATGATAAAACGTGAGTTCTTATATTTTGTGGTATGAACCTGTGGAGCTGAATCTGCACAGGACGATATCGCGAACCGTGTTCTCTGAAAACTGTGTTCTAATCTTTCTGTTTCTTTGCTTCATTGCAATATTTGAGATGAGTTTGAAGGGTTTGTGTTTGATTAATCTCACTAGATTTGGCTTCTTTACCTGAATTCTTAAAATGGTACAGAGCAGTCTCAGCGTATCCCAATCTGCAATACGATTTTAGTCATTGAAAATTCTAGAAATTTCCCGTGCAAGTGATTCGAGTTATGCAAAATGTACCTGAGATAGAGTGTTGCTAATCTGTGATGAGCTCTATGATAAGAAGGGTCAATTCTAATAGCTTCTTTACACTCAAGAACTGCATCAAGAATCCGGCCTAAACCCGTCAATGCAGCGCTTTTGTTACTCTGGTATGACGCTTTATCAGGGTTCATCGCAATTGCTCGGTCATAGAAAGCTAAAGCCTCAACAAATTTCCCTTTCTTGTACTCTTCGTTACCCATTTCCTTCAATGCCTCAGAGTCATACCTACTAGTTGATAAAGCTCGACATAAATTCGGACCCGAAGAAGATTGTTGATCTTTCTGATCACTGCTACCCTTATGGTTATTCCTAACTATGTTACCCATTACGCTATTCGCCATTGAATTCGAACCGTTCGTATTCGAGTTTTTGGCTCCTGGTTGTCTCAAATTACCCAAGTGACCATAAAGCATTACATTGCTCGATGAAGCTCTAACGAGTCCACTACTTGCGGCTTTCGAACGCTGATGATCAATAATCATCATATCAAGATCGCCGGATAAGCCTATAGTCTCCTTTGGTACCTTCTTTCCTTGTGCTAATTGCCCATTCTGGTTTGCTGCAACCTTTGGATTGCTTAAACCATTCGGCGTTGACAATGACAAATTCGATTTCTTCAGAATACTCCTCGGTGAATTAGAATGACTTTGCTTGGTAATCGGTTTTTGAATATCCGGCTGTCGAATTTGAGGTGGTGGTGGTTGCAGCCGTGGTGAGTCGGCTAATTTAATGGCTTCGAGAAAGGTGGTGTCATCGGAACCACCTCGTCTTCTCTTGGGATAGGAACTGAAGGATGATGAGAGAGAGAGAAGGTCATTTGGGTTGGCCGGAATTGAGCTTGTTGATGATGTTCTCCTTGGCCAAAACTTGGGTCGGCGAGAAACTCCGTTGTACAAATTTGAAATACCAATACCACAAGTTTATTCTTCTCAACATCATCAGTTTGTGGATATTGCTCAGGAGCAGCCATTTCTGTCCCCATCTTCAGTCCCTTCTCCCTCTCTCTCAATAACAACAACAAAAAAAAAAACTTTATGAAGCTTACAAGAAAAAACACATACTGACGATCATCAAAAACAACGGCCGAGAGACCGGAAAACTGCCGGGAAAAACACTTGTTTCCGGCAGTATGATTGTGTGAAGAACTCAAACCATTTGTAGGTATTTGTGATCAAAAATTTCAGACCTACAGTGTGAACCAAGATATGACGTCTATGTATATATACATTTCAAAAACATGAAACCAAAGGGGTTGCTTGAACGAGAAGATGTGTAGGGGTGGTGGGTACAGAAAACTTAGAGGGTCTGTATGAATGACCTCAAAAAAGAATTCACTTCTTCCTGAAGTGCCTCTCAAGAAACCAACTTTTTTTTCTTTTCTTTTTGGGGGAAGATCAATAAAAGAGAAAAATGAAGAAAATATATTTATTTTTGTTTATTTTTAAAAATTTTGATGGGAAAAAAAATGTCTGTCAAAAACTGCGAGTCATTGTGTGGTAGGGACAGGATGATGATGATGATGATGATGAGGCAAAGAGAAGAAGCTAAAGATCCGATCAATTGAAGAAATTTCAATCTCTGAATGTTTCGAAAATTATAACCCATTTTGTGTTGGCAATTACAGCTAAATATGGAGAGACCAAGTGAGGTGTGAGATGAGGTCATGAGTCCATGAGCTGGAGATGAAGTATGATTCACAAATACAGAAAAATTGTGTACAAGGCTGATTGAGTTGGTTTTTCTAGTTTTGTCATTCAAACTCGATCGGAGCCTCGGAGGAATAGACTTTGAACGGACCTATTCATTCAAGATTCCCTCGCTCTTTGTTTGTTGCAACTTGCAAATGGAGGAGATGGATTTGTTCAAGAAATTATAGACAAGGCACAACAACAAGTGCCGGCTAGACGGCTAATAGCCTGTTTGGATAAGACATAGAAAAATTATTTTTTGATTTATAGAAATTTAAAAACCAGAAATCAATTTGGGTATTGAATTTTAAAATGATTTTTAAAAATTAAAAAATTAATTTTTTATAAATGAAAATTGTTTTATTTCTGACTTCTACTTCTAGTATCCAAACGCGTTATAAGAGTCTTAAAGACCAATTCCATTTTATATAGATGGCACAAATAACATATATCCCCTCAGAAAAATCAGCTTCCACTTTCATGGAAATGAGTAGGGCTGCACAGGAACCGACCGGAACCGAAGAACCGGAAAACGGAACCGACGGAACCGTACCCCAAAAGAACCGAACCGAGGGTACAAGGTACAAGGTACGGGTACAAAAAATGGAAACCGAGTACAACCGGGTACAAGGTACAGGTACTACCCCTGTACCTGTACCTTGTACCATGTACATGTACCTCCCCATGATCTTTTACAAAGTTGGTTACTAAAACCTATTGTTCTTGATCTTTTATATGATTATATACTAGATGATAACTCTAATGTTGAGGAAGGTAATGTGATTTTTTTTTCTTCTTTTTTTTATTTTCTTTATTAGTTATCAATTCAATCTTTAACATAATATTCATTTCTTAATGGATGTTGCAGAGTTATTGGGTCCTATGCCAGCGCTAGAATCTTTTGATCCTTGAAGTTCATTAGATTCATTTCATCGAAATCTTTACTTTCTTGAATCTCATTATGAAACCCTTAAAACCTTTACATTCTAACTATTATGGTTATTTTTCTTTTTTGTGTTTATTTGATGGAAGTTAATACTGTATACATTTCGTAATGAGATTGGAATGATAGCAACACTTAAAACTTTCTATCTCTTTTACTTCAACAATTTACATTTATATCTAAATTTTAGCTGCAAAAAAAAAAAAAAAAAACAGGGTATATGGTACGTACTTGGAACCGAACCCAGGGTACAGGGTACAAGACAGGAACCGAACCCAGGGTACGGGGTACAGGGTACAGGTACAAAATTTAAAAACCGACCATGTGGAGATACAGGTACAGGGTTCCACCAAAAACCGAACCGAACCGACCTTTGTGCACCCCTAGAAATGAGATTGTTCAACAGTTCAAATATGGGGCACCAATTTTTAATCAAAGGTATGTTAAAATCTATATAAAATAAAAAATATTTTTATTAGTTGATTTTTTTTTGAAGTATCAACAACGTTGATATACCAAGACCAATTCCATTTTCACTTTTTTATTAATTTTAATTTTTTTTGAAACATATTTATTTACTTAAAGGACACATACATAACCTAATAAACTATATTTTTAATATGTTTCAATTGCATTATGACATTTTTCATATAGTTTGACTTAGTTTAGGTTTGTATGAGTAAGTTACTAAAAAAAAATTGTGGATCGATAAAAACAAATAAAACCAAATCCGACTCGTATAATAAAGTGATTCCCTGCTAGTTACAGGAAACGGGACGGAACTTATATAATATACAAGAGTTAGTTTTTATAATATTTGTTTTTATTGGTCTGTATAGAATTATTGTAAAAAAAATATAAATGGAATCATAGAAATGCCAACAAGCAATACTAAACTAGATCTAGTACAACAACTCTGCAGCAACAGGAAAAAACTAATCAAGTCCAACGATGATGTTTGATTGCTTCTCCCATGTTTGTAATTGGTGAAGGCTCTCTGTAACAAGACGTGGACACAGGTTTGCTTGACAACTGACATGACATATTATTTTCATTAAGCTATTTAAACTCATGCCCCTAAGGGCAACCACAATGTTGCGAGTAAACCCATCGATCAAATGACTAAAAATTTGATCGATGGTCAGGAGAAAAAACAGCGGTGGATAGTCAGGCGGTATCCTAGGCCTGGGCTTAAGAAGGAGCGAAATGCTAGAAGCTCGCCCACCAAAACGGGCGACATTTCAAACTTCCGCCCCTTACAAGCGAAACAGTAGAACGTCGCCCGGGAAAAAAAATTTCAAGCGAAATCCCAGACTCGCGCTCATGCCCTAAGCGGTGTCCCATGAGCTCGCCCAGTGGGGCGAGATTCTGACATTCGGTTTTGAGTTAGAAATACGGGCGAGGGTGTAGAACCTCGCCCGTTAAAGACAGGCGAGCTTCTAGCCTCTCGCCTGTCAATGTAATAAGAACAAAACCCCTATTTGTTCTCCAGCCATCTTCATCGCCTCCTGTTTCTCCATCTCGCCCGCCGCTGCTGCCGTCCCCAACTGAATTTTCACCTGATTTTCGTCCGTCAATGAGAGGCCATAACCTCGTCCCAATTTTGTACTACATTCTAACCCAGGAATTAAACTTTACATGGCATCAATTATGATAATTGCAAGTTAATTAGACTTTAATATTATTACAATACCAAAGTCACATTTATTTTCAAGAGGATGAGGTTAACCTTTGAAGGAAACTCATTTCTTTTAAGTTCTAATTCTCGTTATCATCAATTTTCTTCCACTTTTTACAGTCTTTTCCTAATTACTTTCTAGCTTAGGCAAGTAGTTAGACGTAAAATTGTGAAATTGCACATTTACACCTCATATCATACACCCTTGAATTTCAACTAACTTACAAAAAAAAATCAAAATTCAAATACACTGGAAGCACTATACAGTACCAAAAGCTTTAAAAGACAGAAAGATACAGCGAACAAACCTGCAGCTGGGGTTTGAAAGTACAACTCTATAAGTTACATATCCATTTGGCAGTTTAACTCCTCGTCAACGAGGACCTAGAAGCTCGCCCAGACATAGGCGGTGTCCTAGCATACCGCCTATGTCTAAGCGAAGGGGCGGTATGTCTAAGCGAAGGGCCTGTTGTCCGCCCGGTTCTTTTGTTTCTGAGCGAGTTTGTGGCATTTCGCTCAGGCATGGGCGAGGAACTGGAACTACGTTTAAAGGAGCGGTATGCTGAAACTTCGCTTGCGTAGGCGAAATGGTAAGACTACGCCCGTAAATTTGAGCGAAATGGTAAGACTACGCTTGTCATCAGGCGATGTCCTAGGATATCGCCTGACTATAATTTCCGTCGTCGACCTTTCGATCAGATTTGATCTGCTACAGGGAAAAGCGTCGATTATATTCCTAAATATAATCGACGGTTGGGGAACCTTTTGGGCGACCATCGATCAAATTTAGTCGATGATCGATGATTTGATCGCCCATTGTGGATGCCCTAATGCTTTAACTAGACCATTGTATTAGACCACTTCTTAGCTTTTCCATTAAGCGATAATACCAACCATTAAACTATCATTTTGTTCAATTAGCCTTATTTATTTATTTCTTTTAAACACTTTACTAAATGATTTAATAAGACCCAAATCTCCTATTATCTTCGTCTCCTAAAGCAACTTGCAAAGTAAAGTACTTTTTAGTCAAATTATGTAACTATTACAAACTTTATTAAGCTTTCCATTGAAAAAAACATTCTCGAAGTGTTAACAAGTGGTTAATGGCCGCCAATCACATTTAAAGACGAAAAATTAGATAGGGTCAGTTGTCACTACTTATCAGTTAACTCTCAAAATCTATATTCACTTAAATTCTTTATATTTATGTTCTTATATTGCTTGTGTGCTCTAACATAGTGTCATTTTTCAGATCCATACATTTTGTATAAACTTTTTAGCAAATGACACAAATTACTGATGCACCCTTATTGAGGCACTTTTCTTAATGCTTCATTTAGAAGCATATATCGATTTGATTAACATGTTAAATGATTAAAAGATAAGATAATCAAAATGGATAAGAACAGATGATATTTTGTACTTGTTAATAATAATAATAATAATAATAGGAGTAGGTTTTTAATCTCAAGACAAAAGAAGGGATCCCATCTTTCAAAATCACACACCAAAAATTACTCAATGTTTTTACTCAATGTTTTTAGCTGCATCTGTGTGATGTGGGGGGTGTTGCATGCTTGAAACGTAAGGCTGAAGAAGATAAAAGGAAAGGAGAGGACTGAGGAGAGGAAACTACTACGTGCTTTATACGAACGTAAAGATTGAAGTAAGCCATGTGAATCAAATCAAAGAGACTGCAACTTCAACTCAACTTTGCTTGCCTTATGAGAGAACTCTCTGTTTTTTTCACTTTCTTTAGTTCACAAGTGAACTAAATTTTACCCAACAAAAGTTTCTTCCTCCATTCAAAAACTTGATACTTGCCCACCTGATCTTTATCTCACTTTCTTTGTTTCACAAGCTAAGGAAATTCTACTAGAAAAAAAGAGGAAAAAAAAAGAGTCTTACTTCAGTAGGAAGTAGGAACAGAATTGAACTTTGTATAGGTCTATGAATACTAGTACAGTCAGTCTAGTTCATGGAATATGCCCAGATAGGTACAATACAGTGTCACATACTGTCAAAACTGTTGGTGTGATCTATCTCTATATCGGATTATACGTCTAGCATGCAAATTTCATGGGTCAATTGCTGAGATGATTCTGGTACAACTCTCATGGGACTGGTTTCATGTTGACTACATACATCTATTCTGGAAACCAATATGATAAACGAGAACTTTTTCGGACATACAGTGGGTAACAAAGAAAGTACATTTGAATTTTCCAATCTAAAAGGTTGTTACGAGGTGTTGGCTATGCTACAGTGGGAGTCACTGTCTCATTTTGAGGACAACATTTAGAACCAGAAATTACCCCTTGAACAATCTCCACGTGGGAGACAAAGCTTGTTACAATTACTTGCCTTAGAGTTTATACAAAAGTATCTAAAGATACACAATAATTTGTATTGCCATCTTCATACAGTTTGGATGCAGTCTAAGTTGCAAATGATGTCATTTATTGATGCTTTTGACAACTTCATTATACGGTCACAGGAAGTCAGGAAAGGTTGATTTAACATGATTGGTGCATTTAAATTGTGCGGTCAAATGAACATACTCTCGGCATAATTGAATGATATTAAACTGACATACTCAGTAACGCAATAACAAAAGATGAAGAAAAAAGGAAAATTCAGATGCCCTGTGTCTCTACGACTGCTCATAAGAATAAAATTCGAGGATTAATCATTGTGATTGGACGACAAAATGTGTCAGTTCTTATCTACCTTAGTAACCAAATTAGGAAGGAAGCTGCATGATGACAAATAACAGTGGTTTTTTCACAACAACATTGTGAAAAAAATATGTTGTAATGCTAGAGGAACTGAAATCTGCTTACCTAATCAGATATGTTTGCCGATATCATCTGAGTGAGGTGCTTTACTTGGAAGGGTTTTTGTCAACTTGAGTATTTCTTCTGACAGTTGCTCAGCAGTGTACTCTAAGCCAAAACATCTCGCAATCTCCAAATTTGGATCCAACAAATATCTGTATGTTAATGTGAACGTTTAAAAGAAATCGAGTGATAAATGAACAAAAAATATTTTGATCAGGTACACCAAATATTGTAAGCTAAGATTTATTTACATGTTATGGGAAGTCTGTACGAGGTAATCTGCTCCATCTTCCTCAACCTTTTTGAAGAAAATTCGATATTCTCGAGCCATCTCTTTTATTGACCAAATTGATCCCGTCAATGCAACTATTCTTGGGTCAAACTCTGAATAAGAAAGACAAAGATGAAGAGATAAAATTAGTGAGAGATTAACTATATACAAATTACTATATAACGACATATTACACTTGGTGCTCACCATTCAGGTAAGCCTTAAGTTGTCGAGGGGAGTCCCTTTCGGGATCAATCGTAACAAATGTGGGTATAATCTTAAGATCCTGCTTTGATTCTTGTTCAAAATCAACAAAGGTATAATTAGTACCCTTAAGAAGAACCAAAAGGAAAAAAAGAATCTGTAGTGAGAATCAAAAACTGGAAACTGCATATACACCAACCTAATATTTTGATAGCCTTTGCCATTTTCTCAACTTCTTCTGGACCAACATCAGGAGAAGATGTGTACCCAAAGTAGAGCAGTACCCAGTTTCCTCGAAAGTCGTGTTCAGTTACAGAACGATGTTCAGTATCGATCAGATTAAACGGGCCTCCAACAGTAGGTCCTTTGCATGCACAACTCAATCCATCAGTACCTTGACCTGATCCAGTACAAGCTATGACAAAATTAACAAGATATCACTTTGAAGAAGCACCAAGCTTCAACTAATTTGAGATTGGATACAAAAAGAAATGAATGAGTCTTCTCCAAGTTAATCATGTGTCACTCTCAGCCAAAAATACTCTCCCTTTGTTATTTCTCAAAGTACGGTCAACTCCACATGCTTTTAGTGAGAAATCTAACACTGGCGCACCCTAACTATAAGATAATGGAGCAATCAAATAATTTCTAGAGCTGCAGCTCCTTAGAACTTGCCTTTTGAAATAAAATCATAAAAGTTGAAGGTGACTTCAGTGCCAGATTTCATACAATTTTGAGCAGCTAAAAGTGGAATATGCATGCCTAAGAGGTCTATGATATATTATATGTTGGCAACTTACATTCCTAATCAATCGAGGTCTGACCTACTATTCAATTTACGTAGTATCTTTCAAATAAACTGAATGGCTAATCCATGTGCAACATATGTTAAATCTGCCAGAAAGCTAGGAATAGTCAAAGTTCACGAGCTATCTAACAGAATAACAGGATAATAATATTTTGAGTCTTTTATTTTGGAGGTTCCTAAAACAAAAATCAGTTATCACAAACTGATCGTTGGGAAGATAACAATATTACTAGATTTAAAACTTACGAACGATTTTAATACAAGAGAGCAGACCTTTTAAAACAACTCGTTTCTCATCGTTATAGTGAACAAATATGCCTGCTCCAACAATCGCCAGTAATCCCGTGGGCTACAGAGATTAAAGATGTTAGTAATGCTTATCGGATTCTTACTCAAACAAAAAAAACAAGAAGAAGAAAAATAACAAATATATGATTACTGATTTCCCAACAACAACAAATGGTGCATACATGTGACAGATTGAACTTTTTGAGAAAAAAAGAGAGTGAGTTTTCAGAGAATATCGTACAATAATAAATCTAGTCAGGGAGGTCGAATGAGAGTTCAGTGGCTGTTGAGTTACTAGAGGCCTAGTATCTAGCCTTTGCTTATTTTTATTCGATGCTCCGCTGTAGTTACGGCACTGAACTCTTCTGGAGGAACCTAACCTACAGTGAACATATTGGTTAGTTTGAACCAATGCAACAGAATCCGCAAACACAATAAGTTCTAAATTTGAAATGAGGCTGGAATAACAAACACCAACATCAAGATAAATGTTAATCTTAGAGCAGGAAAAAAGTGGCTAACCCTTCGAAGAATCATAAAAACTAAATTGCCGCATTTCTTGTAAACACTTATTAAGCATAAAACTTATTTGGAGCTTTTGAAAACACTCAATGATGGCTTTTGGAAACTGTGATTATAGAAGCAAGAAAAGGAGATTTGATTTGTAACAGATGTTTGAGTATTCCAAACTAATGCCATTAGGTGCAAAAAAATGAACGTATAACTTAGCATCCGAAAGCCCTATAAGCAAGTCGTGTCACACTATGTTGTTCCCACAAAGCATTAACCATATCTAACGTATGAATCCAAGGTATAAAGTTTAAAACAACTAAAACTATTATTCAGTTGGTGGTACTGGTACTCACTACTCAGAGCTATACGTACACAGTTACACCCACAGAGTCAGGATTTCGATATGGTTTTTGAACCTTTCTACATACACAGCTTCATTACCAAATCAACGAAGAATGACACCACATATTCTAACTAAATTCATGAATCTCCCCCTAGTAAAAAAACCACCCATATCCAATCCCATGCCAACCCAACACCCCTAAATGTAGCTTAATAACAATAGGTACTGATTTTTGAACTAATCCCCACTTCATATTTTTGGCAATTGTGTTTATGCAAGCAAGAAAATGAGATTGAATTGTAGCATAGATTTGACTGTTCCAAACTAATGCCACTAAGTGCAAAAAATGAATGTATAACTTAGCATCCAAAAAGCCCTATAGACAAGTCATGTTACAAGATATCATTCCTGCGCAGCTGAGGTACGAAGGTTACGACTATTCAAACAAATTTCTAGCCAAAAACCAAACATATGAACCTTTCGTGCTACATGGTTTCCTCAACTACATTGAAACAGCTTTAAACCACATTTTACAGCCAAATTCAAAAATCTCCCCCTAGTATTACCACTACCCATATCCAACCCCATGACAGTCCAACACCCCAAATTTAGCTTAGTAACAGTAGATGCAGATTATTGAACTAAACCGCCGCTTCATATTTACTCTACAAATTTCACCATCTCTATTGAACTTCATCAGTTCCATACATTACAGTTCAAATTGAGAATCCAAGCAGAAAGATTAAGATTAAATCTACTCCAACAAATAAACTAGTCATACATAATTACCCCCAAAACAACAAATTAGGTTTACAACTAATGTAAAACAAACTTCAAACAGAACAAAAATTAATCCCCAAAAGAAGTAATGAAGAAGAAGCTGAAAAATTACCTGTAAAGAAGTGAATTCACACAATGACCGGATCGATTACGAAGAGAAGAAGCAAAAAATCGAGAGATGGGCATGATTTTTTCATACAGAAATTTTTAAACACATTTGGTATAGAAATCAAATCATGAAAAAAAATGTAATCACAAATTTCTACTGAGAAAATAGGGTTTTGTTGTGTCTATATTTTTCTTGAGTATCAAGAAAATCAAAAAAAAAAATTGATGAAAATTTGTTTCGGAAATTGAAATCAAACAAGTTTAGTATGGGGTGTTTATAATTATAACTAAGCAATAATGGCTTATGGAAGGGTGTATGAGAAGAAAAAGTAAGCCTTTGACGGGCTTTAGTATCTAGATTTGTGCCAGTACTACACACCTGGCATATTTAACTTTTCATAATAGTTATTTTTTGTTTAAGTTCTTTATCTTCTAACGAAATTGAAATGTAATCGTGCTACGTATCAGATTTGATGAGAATTTTTGTTTGGATGTGGCGGGACCTGGCATATTTAACTTTTCATAATAGTTATTTTTTGTTTAAGTTCTTTATCTTCTAACGAAATTGAAATGTAATCGTGCTACGTATCAGATTTGATGAGAATTTTTGTTTGGATGTGGCGGGGCGAAGCCTCACCTATCGTGATGCTTTAAACTTTGAAAAAGATTTACAATTATTACCGGCTTGTAAATGTGTTGTACAGACTAATTACGAAGGCAACCCGTAAGTCAGCACCAGCAACCGGAGGTGTGAAGAAGCCCCATATATTCAGGTCTGGAACAAAATAGCCAATATAAAAGTGGGTTTTTTAACCTCCAAATATTTGCACCAATCAGAATTCCATTTTAATTGTATATAACTTTATTTTTTGTTTCCTAGTCCCGGTTTGTAACGAATTCCATTTTGATTGTATATAACTCTTTTTTTGGGTTTCCTAGTCCATGTTTCTCATATTCTTGTCCGCGTGAACAACTCTTCATCTTCACACGGACACACAACTACTCTTCCTCCCCTTCCTCTAATCATCTCTCACTTCATGTTATGTCCTTGGTCAGACAACCATTCATCATCTTTCCCTTCTTTGTCGTTCACCTCATATGCGTATGAGTATATCTTTTTTAGGATAAATTCATGTTTTACCTTTCTTTTAACTTTAGGATATCTACACTTATCAACAGATATAGAGGAAAGATGCATAACCTTTATCTTGTTGATTGTACTTGCATGATTTAAACTCCTAGGACAACATGCTGTGTACTTCTTTATTTTCCTGCATTTGTACAACTTCTTTTCATTTTCAATCAATGCTTGCAACCTCTCCTCTGTAAAGTCGTACCAGCTGCAAAATAAAAATGAATAACGGTGATTATTTAGAGATTGAAACCCACAATTTGCACCCAAAGCTATCAGCCTCTATGTTGTGAAACGCCCAACTATTCGTAAAGGGGGCGCCTCGTCAACAATGCACCAAGGCGCAAAAGGCATGAGCCACTACCTCTTTTTTTTCTGGTGGCATTAGGCGCCATAGGAACGCCGGGCTTGTCTCCTCACCGTAGGCACCCCACACAACATAGATCAGTCTATCCTAAGGTGAACTCGTTATCCTACACAACTAGCATCTAGCGTAATCTAATTTTGCCAATCAAATAAATCAATGAGAGTGACAAGAGAGGAAGATTAGTTACCTATCATCGACCCATCTGTAAGCATGGAGCAATGCAGCAGGCCCAAGAAACTTTTCAGGATTCCACCAATACGAAGGACAAGCATGCCTCTGCTTAAAAGCCGTTAGCACGTCTTTTGGTGAGATAGAGGAGGTGAAGCGCGCTATAGGAGAAGAAACTCACATGCTACATGAGTCTGAAGAGGAACTTCGTTATCGTTCTGCACGAGCTTGATCATGGCCATTCTGGTCTTACCATAATAATATACTTATTTGTTTGATATATGTTATTTGTGTGCATTTTTGCTTTATTATCTGTCAGAACTTTTATGTTCTTATGTTGTTTCCCCTCTTGTGAACGTGTTATCTGATATTCAATTATTAATATAAGTATTTTATGTTTTCAAGCTTTTTGTTTCCTCCCTGGGCGTCGTGTGCCTAACTAGTATAAATATCTCGTGCATTTCATTACTCGTGTTTATTATTCAAAACCAAGTCCATATATTATATGCCATCTTGTTTGTCACCATCACGACGTATTCGCGTATCATAGCTCAAGTTTCTGCACCCTCCCATTTGTCAAGTGTATTCCATGTATGTGCAACATAATATTTTACATCTTCAAATTAGCAATGACCTAGAGCTAACCCGTATTGGGTTTGAAATTTCTTTGATCAAACTAAGCAGTCGTAGCATTCCTTTACCTCTAGAGGCTCAAAGACTAGTTATTAAATCTAAGCGAGTACGCTTTTTATACAGGGTCTCGATTGTCATTGTGTTACTGATATTATTGAATCTGCTATTGCTCGTAGGCGCACTATAATGGCATTTTAAAAGGAAATGTATATCCTTCCCTTTTTCTTTTTTTTAGAGAGTAAAGCCTATATAAACCCCACATCGTTCTGCTTAACATATTACCACATGTCTATAGATATGGCTATTCTCGTACGCGGGTATATACTAACTCTGACTGAAGTTCCACGAGTTGTGTTTACTTTTGATTTGAAGAAAGAAATCGATCGACTGAACTTGGTGAGAGGAGATATCTTTGTACTCCTTCAACACCGATTAACTCAATGTGACATAATGAATGAAGTTTTGAGGGAGCATCAACAAACTTTGGAGATGGTTGACAGAGCGAATGCTGCCCCTCACATTTTGGTCAATATTCATCGTCGTGTGACTATGGCTCTTACTGCTCTTGTTGTAGCTCGTGTTCGATACGATGATGTTTCATCAATGATTGCTAATTTAGATCAGGAAATAGCTCGTTGTCAAGTTACCCTACAGTTTCTGATTGACATATTTTATTTTATTTTTATTATAATACTGCTTATCAGTGTTCTAAGTTATCATATATGTATTTTATTTTATCTGTTTATGTAGCAACACGCTTATCAATGATATACCCATTCAACTTTGAATGTTATATATATTGACAAGTTTTTATTGATTTTTAGAAAGAAAAATTTGCACTCACTTCCCTCTTTCTTTTCCTTCTCATTATATTTGCATAAGTTGAGCCGTGTATTACCGTTTTGTTGTTATGACATCCCCCTTGTATCATGGGTGTTAGCGCTTCCAGCTATTCCTGAGCGTATAAGCTTTATGAAATTAAGTGTGAGATCAATCGTTTGGAATCTCTGAAGTTTGAAGCCATCACTTTTTCACTATAAGAGGCTCGAAATCATGTTTCCCGAGCTCGTTTTGCTTTCTTAGATCATCAACATACTATGACTATGGTTCGTCAAGTCAATATGTCAGCTCGTGTAGAAGAGCAAGTAGAGCAATGTTATATCACTCTTGAGGAGGATTTAGCCAGATAAATGGAGCGTGTAACTGATGCTCGTCGTGCAGAGCTTTTTGCCCTTGGAACTGCATGATGTGTTTATCATGTTGGTATGACTAAATTTATGTAAGTCTTATGTAAGTTCTCATCGAAGAGCAATCTTGTATCAAGTTCTAAATTTCTTATGAATGGAAATAATCTTCTAAAGTTTGTATCATTTTTTGTTTTTTTTGTATGCACATATTTTCATGTTGTTGTTTGAACAATCTATTTGTCATGTTGGACTATATTGTCGTAGTATGGTATACTTTTTGGTATTGATAGAGCTTCAGCATTTGCCATCATCTTATTCGTAGGAGACGCTCACTCCTTATAGGAATTCTAATGGAAATTACCCATCTGAGGGCGCTTACTCACCGTAGAGTGTATCGTCTCAGAAGCCCTTCCCCTTATCGGTAGGCGGCCCTTTGACTGTTATTCGCTCATCTTAGAACTCATTATGTTATACCCATCTAAGGGTGCGTGTGCTCATCATAAAGCGTAAAAAGGTAACACAAGATGATACTGTGCCCAATAGGAATCATCTTATTCATAGATAAGTGTCATTACATGTAAAAGGTTTTTAGACAAATTCTATTGACCTTATTATTGGGTTTTCCCTCTATGAGGCTTCCATCTAGTTTCTATAGTTTGTAGTAACCGCTCTCTTCTGCCTCACGTATACGAAATGGTCCTTCCCAGTTAGGAGCGAACTTGTTGGCATTTGCATTCCTTGGCACATGAGGTGCAATAGCTAACACTAGGTCTCATACCGGAAATGTCCTTGGTTTGAATCGCTTGTTATATGATCTAGACAACCGATCTTTATACTTCTCTGCGTGTCGAGCCGCTTTTTCCTTAATTTTATCACGCAATCTAGAGTTAAGAGTCTTCGCTCATCATCAATCGATATACCGCTAGCCGCAAGCACTCTAGCTGAGGCTACCACCACCTCTGTTGGTATGATCGTGTCATTCCCATAGACCAAGCTATAAGGGGATGCTCATGTCGAGCTTCTTTTAGCAATCATGTATGCCCATAATGCCATTGGTATCTCTTCATGCCATATCCGTTTGTTGTCATACATGTTACGACTTAGAATTCGTAACAATGTTTTATTAGTCGTTTCAGCCTGTCAGTTTCCTTGTGGTAGTAAGGCGTGGATGTTTTGTGTTTGATATGGAAAACATTGAGTAAGTTCTTTACGTTACTATTCACAAAAGGGGTGCCATTGTCATAGATGATGCATACTGGAAGGCCAAAACCACTGACGATGTATTCATTTATAAAATTAGCAATCGTGCTTCCTGTGGTGCTTTTCAGAGGTAGGGCCTAAACCCACTTGGTAAAGAGCTCAGTCGCCATGATAATATATTCATGCGGTTTTTCCGACGTAGGTGTGATTGGTCCGATGATGTCGAGACCCCAGCTATGAAAGGGCCATGGTGTGACAAAATTATGTAGGATTGTGTGTGGTACATGTATGAGATTTCCATGCAAATGGAACTGTTCACACTTTTGGACATACGTAGCCGTTTCTTGTTTCATCGTCGGCCAGTAATAACCTGCATCATACAACTTGGCCTTTCCTTGATGCTCCCCATCATGTGTTATTTCTATCACTCTGGTTGCATTGGCAGTACTCAGGCACGAAAACTTCTTCAAAATAGCTTACCTTCAACAACAAAGAACCTTTCTGACTTCTTCTTTACTTTCGGAGCCAAACCCTTGTCGTCTGGTAACTCTCCTCGTGTCAAGAATTCCATATACGGCGTACGCCAATCATCCTCGATGTCCTCAACCGCATGGATTTCTGCCAGTTGAGGTGCCTCCTGACATTGGACACGCTTATCCTGTAGCATTATTGGATGGATGATCATATATGGCTAGTAATATACATCTCTCTGAATTTGCCTATGCAAGGCTATCGACGAGTTGTGTCCACAGGTGAGGTTGTGTATCTCATGCAGCTTGTCTCGCGCTTCCTCTTGACCAAGACATTTACTCAACGCTCCTCCTGGTGTACGAAGTAGAGCGTCCCATTTATGAGTGTGTATAATTTCAGCAACTTCCCTGGCAGTTGACGCTCTTCCAAGGGACAATTAAGGTCTGAGATGATGGGTCTGCGCCAATCATTTTATTCCTCAAATACGAGATCTTCTACCCATGTTGATGGTGTGGTTCTTTGTACTACTGTCATTGTTTCAGTATCACCATTTGCTAGCTGGAGATTAGATGCTAGTGTAGCCAAGGCATCATCATATTTGTTGGATATGCGGTTCTTGTGTTGTATGACCACCTGTTTGAAGTGTTTATTAGTCGTTGAACTCGATCCCTGTACACATCTAAGGTTGGTTATTTCACTTGGAATTATCCGTCCATCTGATTGACCAGTAGTCTTGAATCTCCTACAACTTCTAAATGCTTAACATGGAGCTCGTTAGCAATAGTTAAACCGATGAGGAAACTTTCGTACTCTGATGCATTGTTGGTACATGGGAATTCTAGCTTGAATGAGTATGAGGTACTTTCCTCTTGAGGGTTTATTAAAACGATACCAGCTCCACCATGGTCACTATGTGACGAACCATCGAAGTACATGTGCTAAGGTGCCTCGTCTTCTGCCATAGCTACCTCTCCATGTAATTCTGTATCGATCTTTGTGGTATCTGATCCTGGTAAAGCAGCTAGTAAATTTTCTATTGCTTGTCCTCTTACTTCGTTCAGACGAAGCGGAATGAATGAGAATTCTGATATTTGCAAAGCCCATTTCCCCATCCTGCCATTTTATATTGGTTTTGTTGTCAGATACACTACAGGGTTTGCTGCCGCTATGACGTACGTTTGATGAACTAGTAGGTAATGTCGCAGCCGCTGCGCCGCCATTATCAATGGGAGACAAGCCTTTTCCACTGGAGAATAACAAAGTTCTGCATCTCTAAGAGTCTTGCTGACATAATAGATAGGTATTAGATGTGTATCACCCATGTCTTGTACGATTAGAACACCTATAGATGTATTTGTATTGGCAAGGTATAAATGAAGTGGATTCCCCTTGACTGATGATTGTAACACATGGATGTGCCAAACATCGCTTAATACTATCTAGTGCCTCCTCTTGACTTTTTCCCCATACGAAAGTAGCATCCATTTTTAGCAGTAGGAAGAAGTGTTGTGTGTATTGGGAGAGACTCGGGATAAACCTCCGAATATAGGAGATCTTCCCAATCATTTGTTGTAACTCCATTTTGGTGGTAGTTGTTTGCATGGTGAGTACCGCTTGTGCCTTTTCTTGGTCTACCTCGATATCCTGTCAGTGACTTGAAACCCCAAAAACTTTCCTGATGTTACTCTGAAAGCGCATTTAGCGGGATTCATCTTCAAGTTATACTCACGACATCGTATGAACACCTTTCGCAAGTTAGGTATGTGATACCCGCTAATTAGGTTTGACTACCATATCATCAACATATATTTCAATAATTACGTGGTTGATATCGTGGAAGATGAAGGTCATCGCTCATTGGTATGTAGCACCTGCGTTTTTTAGGCCAAAGGGAGTAACCACATAGTAAAAGTTGCCAATGGAAGTGGAGAATGCATTTTTTGTAGCGTCTGACTCCTTCATTCTGATCTGGTTATAGCCGCTCTGCCCTTGCATGAATGAAAACATTTTATGTCCTGAAGTTGCATCTACTATCATGTCAATGTTAGGAAGAGGAAAATCGTCCTTAGGGAATGCCTTCTGGAGATTTCTAAAATCGATGCATCACCGCAACTTGCAATTCTTCTTCTCGACCGGGACGATGTTTGCCAACCAAGTGGGGTGGTGGATAGGCTTTATGTATCCTGCAGCCAATAACTTAGTTATATCTTCCTTGATCTTCTCCTGACCTCATAATGGAACTGCCTCCTGGGTTGCTTCATTGGCATGCTCGTTGGAGACACTTTAAGTTCATGACATATTAGTGTTGGGCTTAACCCAGGAATGTCTTCGTAAGACCAAAAAATACATCTTGGAATTCTCGTAGTAGCTCTTCCAATGCTCTGTCTTCCTCCGGTGTGAGATTAGTTCCCTCCTCTATCATCTGCGGATCTTCAAGTGTTCCTACGTTCAGCTTCCTTGTCGGTTCACCAATTTTGGGTTCTGGGTCTGGTACAATCCTTTCCCAAAACCGTAAGGGATCATCATCCTTAGTAGGAGTGTCTATCTAAACCATATTGACCTTTACCATGGGTGTAATACCCTCATGTGATTACTATAAGCGATAAACATGGCGTCCATCTGGAGGCGACTCTTTCTTGAACCTTGAAAACTCGCCTAAGTGTCCTCTCTTGTGCTTGTTCGTCCTAAGTGATCTCTGTCCTTCTTCATATGTGGTTTCCCAATCTAGGAGGTGGATGGAGTGAACATGAGTGACCACCTCATTTGGTTCACTAAGCTCGTTATAGAAGGCAGATTCCTCCATGTATGCTTCCTCTGGAGAGAAGGGGTTCTCAATTGCATAAATACGCCCATGTTTTCCTTTAAAGATGAACTGCACACATATATGATATATTGAAGGGACGATCCCATGCTTGAGAAGCCATGGGAGACCTAAAAGAACATGGTACATAGTTTCAATATTCATGACATGGAATGGTTCAACTGAGCGGACGGGTCCAATTTTAACTTGTAAGTTGATAGTACCCATAATGTATTGGCTTAAACCACTGAAGCCTTGGATGCGTTTCTGAGACTTCTTTATCTCAAAATCCTTGACACCAATACTTTGAAATATCTTGTATGACACCAAGTTTAAAGAGACACATGTGTCAATGAAATCATGTTTGAACGAGTGTTTGCGGAGCGAAAATGTCAGGTACAGATGCCGAGTATGATCACAATCTACTCGCATGTCCTCTTCCGAAAAGGTAACGACATTGGTGAGAACACTTTCTATCTAGGTAGGTGGTCATGTTTTCATCACCAGCAACTCGGGTGAGTAATTCAGCGGCTAGTTGTCATTGACGCTTGTCAAACCCAAGAGCTTCGAAAAAGTTGGTGAACAATGTTATCCTCCCCACTGTTGCTTTTATGTACTCCGTGTTGTCTGTGACTTCCATAACTGTTACTTCGGCTACTAGCTCCGTCTCTTCTTCCATAGCATAGGCCTCATGCCCCTCGGTGGTAATGATTCTCTTTAACTTGGTTAACACTCAAATCAATTTTGCCTCATTTCATGCGGTTGTGGAAACTCCACTACAATGTTCGACACTCCTTGGTAGGGTGTTCCACTTTTTTGTGGAAAAAACAGTAATTTACATGACGTTTATCCTGTTCGGTCGATTCCTTCATGGGTGGTGGTAACTTGATGTCGTCGTTACGAATCCATTCCTTGAGCAAATCCGTGACTAAGTCGAAAGAACAAGGATATTCTGGGGGTTCCTACCTTGTGTTACTATTCGTTAGACGTTTGCCACTCCTATCATCACTATCATTAGATTAACATCGTCGTTGATTACCTTCATCTCGCGCGTAGGACACACTTGATGTTGTTTTAATAGTGGTAAAAAGAGGTTCGATTCTCTAACTTGTGAAGGTAATAATTTTAGAAAATAATGGACTAAATCTAAACTAATAAAATTCAGGAAAATAAACTAGAGATGATTTTTATAAAATATGGAGAAAACCAGGAATCAGGAATCAATTATTTCTAACAATTTATGTGATTAATCGGGTAATTCTTTTAAATAAACTAAGCTCAAATATTGCCAAAATAGGTTTTATGCAAACAAATAGAGGTAAATCATAAGCATGGGACATCATAGGTTGTCTACCCAGCATGACCCATCAAACAAAAACACCACTACTGAATGAAAACCGTTTTTTCTATTACGAAACTATGCAATTTTAACAAATAAAGAATTATAATTAATTAATTAAAAATAGACTTACCACATAAAATTGAAAGATAAACCTCCTCCATCATCCCAGTAAATAAACTTAGCCCATGGTGAAGAAAACTTGCTCAAAGGATCTTTTCATTGCTCAAAAAGTTGATTACAAGGTGAAATAATAGTGCAACAGCTGAACAGATACGTTTATAAATGTCACAGAACAGGGTTCAGCCGTTACAGAAGTGTTTCTAAGCAATAAATGGTTGAAAGAATAGGCAACAGGAGCAGTTTGAATCAGCAACAGATATAAATGTTGCTGAGTCGTCTTCTCCGATGGTGGCTGATGAAGAACTTGCCTGCCGGACCAGCAGCAGGTGGCCGGCGGCGACCGGAAGTGGCCGAAATTGCTCTGATTTCTTCTCTAGGTTTTTGTCCTCGATTCTCTTGGCTTCTCTTGGTATTTATAGACTTAACAAACCCTAGAGAGAGTTCTAAACCTAATAGAACTCTCTAGAACAGCCCACAAATCCCAATCCTAATCGAATCATGATTCCGGCCAAATACATGATTTCCAAGCTGATTTCACGGGATCTTTTGATGTTTATGACTTGCGTGAGATTACTATTAACATTTGGAACAATGTAGAAGCAAAATATCCTTCGAATCACTTGATTTTACCCATCCAGTAGATTTCCCGATGAGCTGAATCGGCTGATCCGGCTGAGTCGACTCGCTGGCTCGCTGGGTTGAATCGCCTGGTTGACCCGCTGGGTTGACTCGGCCGATCCTAGGGTGTCCCTTATCCATTCTTGGGGTGCCAATAACACTTGTCCTTGGGTGCCTTTATCACTTTTTGAGCCAATTTTTCCACAAATCTTTATTCTTCTAATGTACCTACAAAAGCATAAAAACACGTAATAGACACAAAATCGAATACTAACTCACTAGAAATTAAGGTGCAATTTAGACACTAA